>PVIU01031425.1:0-14854 GCA_004026605.1 Ondatra zibethicus
CTTTCGCCGCCACATTCAGAGAGTCTGGTTTGATCATATGCTCATTCAGTCCCAGGCCAGGTGGATTGGTGTGCTCCCATTAGTTCAGGCACACTGTCTCAGTAGGTGGACCAGCCCCTCACGGTCCTAACTTCCTAACTCATCTTCTCCCACCTTCTGCTCTTCACCTGCACCTTGGGGGCTCAATCCATTGCTCTGTAACAAGTTTTCTTGTGGACTATCTTTGGAACACCAGTCCACAAATAATGACCTGGAGACTTATTATTAGTTATGAAGGCTTGTCCTTAGCTTAGGCTTCTTCCCAACTAGCTCTTAAAACTTAACCCATATTTTTACATCTATGTTCTGCCAGATGGCTCAGTTACCTTTTCTTAGTATGACACATCCAATTTTCTCTGAGTCTGCTAGCAAAATCTTGCACCTAGATTCTTCCATTCCTCCTCCCAGTCTCTCTCTCTCTCTCTCTCTCTCTCTCTCTCTCTCTCTCTCTCTGTGTGTGTGTGTGTGTGTGTGTGTGTGTGTGTGTGTGTGTGTGTGTCTCCCCAGAAATCCCACCTATTCTCTCCTGACTATTGGCCATTTATATCTCTCTCTATCAGTGGTCTAACTTTCTAACTATTGATCACTGATATCTCTCAACATCAGTGGTCTCAATTCCCCAAGAAAAATACACAGACTAACAGAATGAATGCGAAACAGGATCTATGCTTCTGCTATATCCAAGAAACACACCTTAACAACAAGAAAAGACATCACCTCAGGTTAAAAGGTTGTAAAAAGATATTTGAAGCAAATGGACCTAAGAAGCAAGCTGATATATCCCTATTAATATCTGACAAAATAGATTTTAAACCAAAACCAATCAGAAAAGATAGGGAAGGACACTACATACTCAACAAAGGAGGGCATTGCAATTCTTAACATCTATGCCCCAAATACAAGTACATCAAGATGGTAAAATAAAACCTGCTACAACATGAATCACATATGGACCCTCACACACTAAGAGTGGAAGATTCCAATACCCTACTAAAAACCAGTCATCCAGAAAAGACAACTAAACAGAAAGGCATGAGCTAAGAGATATTATAAATCAAATGGACCTAACAGATACTTACAGAACATTTCACCCAAACACAAAAGAATAAAACACCTCATGGAACATTCTCTAAAATTGACTGTATGCTCAGACAGAAAAGAGGTCTCTACAGATACAAGGAAACTGAAATAACCTACATCCTTTCAGACCATCATGGATTAAAGCTGAATAAAAACAATAACAGAAAGAACAGAAAGCTTACAAACTCATGAAAACTGAATAACTCTTTACTGAATGAAAAATGGTTCAAGACAAAAATAAAGAATTCAAAGACTTTCTAGAACTGAATGAAAATGAATACATGACATTCTGAAACACAGTTCTAAGAGGCAAGTTCATAGCACTAAGTGCCTACATAGAAACAATAGAGAGATCTCATACTAGTAATTTAACAGCACACCTGAATCCGCTAGAAGAAATCACACCCAAAAGACGTAGCCAGAAAGAAATAATTATACTCAGGCCTGAAATCAATAAAAGAGAAACAAAGAGAATAATACAAAGAACTAATGAAACAAAAAGTTGGTTCTTTGAGAAAATCAATAAAATCGACAAACCCTTATCCAAGTTAACTAAAAGGCAGGAAAAGAATATCCAGATTATCAAAACCAGAAATGAAAGAGGGGACAAAACAACAGACAATGAGGAAATCCAGGGAATCATAAGGACATACTTTAAAAACCTGTACTATACCAAATCGGTAAATTTAAAAGAAATAAATAATTTTATCAATAGGTACTACTTACCAAAGTTAAATCAAGATCAGATAAGCAACTTAAAAAGACATATAACACCTATTAAAATAGGAGCAGTTACTAAGTTTCTCCCAACCAAAAAATCCCAAGGCCAAATAGTTTTAGAGCAGAATTCTGTCAGACTTTTAAGGAACATCGCCTAATTTATTTTACAAAGCCACAGTTATGCCAATACCCTAAACAAATAAAGACTCAACAAAAAATAAAGAATTACAGAACAATTTCCCCTGTGAACATAGATACAAAAATTACTCAATAAAATACTTACAATTCAAATTTAAGAACACTTCAAAAAGATCATCCACCATGACCAAGTAGAATTTATCCAAGAGACAAAGTCAGGGTTCAAAAATGCATAAATTGATAAGTATAATCTACCATATAAACAAACTGAAAGAGAAAAATCACATGACCATTTCATTAGCTATAGAAAAGGCCTTTCACAAAATATAACACCTTTTCATGATAAAAGTCCTGGAGAGACCAGGTATACAAGGGACATACCTAATAGTAATAAAGACAGTTTACAGCAAAGCCATAGCCAACATAAAATAAAATGGAGAGAAAATTAAATCAGTTGCACTAAAATCAGGAATAAGACAAAGATGTCTACTCTCCCCATACCTATTCAATGTACTACTTGAAGTTTTAGCTAAATCAATAAGACAACTGAATAAAAAGGCTTCAAATTGGAAAGTAGAAGTCAAATTATCTTTATTTGCGTATCATATAATAGCCTACATAAGTGGCCCAAAAATTCCACTGGAGAACATCTACAGATGATGTTGGGCAAAATAGCTTGATACAAAATTAACTCACAAAAATCAGCAGCCCTCCTATATGTAAATAACAAATAGTCTGAGAATTAAATCAGGGAAATAACACCTTTCACAATAAACTCAAATAATATAAAATATCTTGGGGTATTTATTACCAAGCAAATAAAAAACTTGTATGATAAAAATTGAAGTCTTTGAAGAAAAAAACTGAAGAAGCTATCAGAAGATGGAAAGATATCCCATGTTCATTGATCAGTGGGATTAACATAGTAAAAATGGCCATCCTGCCAAAAGAAATCTACATATTCAATTCAATCACCATCAAATTCCCAATACAATTCTTCACAGATCTTAAAATGACAATCTTCATCTTTGTATAAAAAAAAACCAGCATGGCTAAAACTGTCCTGAGTAATAAAAGAACTGCTTGTGGTATCACTATCCCTGATTAAAGGTTTTAATGCAGAACTATAATAATAAAAAGAGCAAGGTATTGACACAAAAACAGACATGTTGATAAATGTAATAGAACTGAAGACACAGATAAACTCACAGATCTATGGGTACCTGATTTTTTTATAAAGTAGCTAGAAATACACACTGGAGAAAAGACAACATCTTCAACAAATGGTGCTGTTCAAATTGGATGGCTGCATGTAGAAGAATCTAAATAGATCCATATCTATCACCCTGCACAAAAGTCAACTCCAAAGAGATCAACTACCTTAACATAAAATCAGATACAGTAAATTTAATATAAGAGAAATTGAGAAATAACCTTAAACACATTAGCACAAGAAAAGATTTTCTGAATAGAACACCAATAACACAGGCACTAAGATCATCAACAATTAATAAATGGGACCTCATGAAACCAATAAGATTCTTCACGGCAAAGGATACTGTCATTCAGACAAATCAGCAGCCTACAGAATGGGAAAAGTTTTTTTTTTTGACCAACCACATATATCTAACAGAGAGATAATATCTAAAATATATAAATAATTCAATAAGCTAGATATCAAGAAAACAAATAACCCAATTTAAATTGGGATACAGATCTAAACAGAAATCCCAATAAAGGAAACTCAAATAGCTGAGAAGCACTTCTTTAGCCATCAGGGTAATGCCAATTGAAACTACTCTGAGATTTCATCTTACACCTGCCAGAATGGCTAAGATCAATTACACAAGTGACAGCTCATACTGGCAAGGATATGGAGTAAGGTGAACACTCATCTATGCGGGTGGGGAATGTAAACTCAAATAGCCACTATGAAAATCAATATGGTAGTTCCTCAGGAAGACATGAATCAATCTACCTCAAAATTCAGCTATAACACTCTTGGGCATATACTCAAATGATGCTTCATCCTAACAGAGAAACTAGCTCAAACATGCTAATTGCTGCTCTACCATAATAGCCAGAAATTAAAAACAACTTAGATTCCCCTCAAAAGAAGAACGAATAAAGAAAGTGTGGTACATTTACACAGTGGAGTATTACTCGGCGGTTTTAAGAATGACACCAGGAACATTTTAGGCAAATGGATGGAACTAGAAAAAATTATACTAAGTGAGGTATTCCAGACCCCAAAAGACAAATATGGTATGTATTCACTTATATGTAGATATTAGCTGTTAAATCAATGACAATCAAGCTACAATCTTGAACTAGAACAGATAACTCTGATAAGGGAAGGGAAATAGAATAGGTATCTGTGAATGGGTGAGGGGGTATAAAATGAGAGTATCAAGTGGGGATTGGAAAAGGAGAAGGGGTAGTGGGAAGGAGTGTGTGGTGAGACAGCTAAAATTAAGGGGCATCCACTTATGGTTTCATGCTCCTGCCCTGTTTGAGTCCATGTCCTAACTTTCTTTGATGATGAACAGTGATATGGAAGTATAAGCAAAATAAACTCTTTCCTCCCTAAGTTTCCTTGGTCATGGTGCTTCTTGACAGTAATATCCCTAAGTAGGACACCATAAAAATGAACAACTACTTCCTTATACCATATGCTTTCACAGGGCCAGCTTGTAACAGGCTCCCAGACCTTAACACAACCAACATCATATTAGAGGCACCACTAAAACCTTAAACCCAGCACATCAGCTCCAACACCTGCAAAAAAGGGTAGCAAGGACCTAATCCATCAATAATATAGTCCATAATTCCATGATCCAGGAAAGTACCTAAATGAACTAACCTTGCTTTTTGGCTTCTATAGATTTGCTTCCTGGCATCTGTAGTTTTGCTTCTTGCTAACTGAAGTCTGCCAACCAGCATGTAGTTTTTGTACACAAAAGACAAAAAATGGTAAGACTTGGGGCTGCATCATTTGGTCAAGTTCCCGGTGGAGCTACCAGCAGGCAATACAGACTTTCTATTTGTCTTTAAGTGTGTTCAAGCCTCAGACTACTAAAGGTGTATAAATGGTCATTCTACAAAAGCTTTTCCTTGAGAGCTATGCATCAGATAGTTGCCACTGAAACACAGTGACACCCTAATCAATAAGAACAGAATGGGTCCAGCATGTTTACATAAGATGCAAAGGCAGTAAGACCTCTGTGAATTCAAGGTCAGCTTGGTCTACATAGAGAGATCCAAACCCACCAGGACTACAAAGTGAGTCTGTCTAAGAGAAGAAGGAGGAGGAGGAGGAGAAGAAGAAGGATCACAACAACAGCTTATATGTTATATAATTGATTTTATTTTTAAATATCTTAGACACCCTCCTATGGATCCTTCACAGTTCAAAACCCACTATACCATGAGACTAAATAAAACTTTAAAATACATGCCCACTGAAAGACCATATGCAGTTCAGATCATTCCCACCCAGGAACACTGATATAGTGCAAATTCTAATTGATCTTAATAATAAAAACCCAGAGTCAGATATCAGGGTAAATGCTGAAAGATCAGAGAGGTAAAGGAGCCAGTCACTAGAAATCCTCGACCAAAGTAGACAAGATCCTGTCTCCATAAATCCGCAGGCTGAATTCTGTCACTACAAAATGACAAGAATGAAAAGAGGCCAAGTTTTTGTCTCCTCCCACCTTATATTCCTCTTTCTGCCAAGCTATATCATTTACTGTCTGTCTGTACAGACCTCCAAACCTCTATGGTTACCTAGTGGCTATCTCTGGCCCCTGATCTTCAGGCAAGCTTTATTTGTTAGAAAACAAATGAGATATTACCACACAGATACTACTTACTAGTAAAATTAGCAGCAAATTGGAAGACCTGAACACGCCTATGCGAAGAATGAGAAATATACAACTGCCCTCCAAACAAAATATGCAATGAAGCTTAGCCAAAGATGGCCTATTTAACTTCAAGCCATACTAAATTCTGTCAGCCTGATGTTAGTACACATAGTGAATGTTTTGATACTACACAAATTCATAGGTTGAAGGCTTAAAGGCCAGGCCAGAGAAACTCCACTTTTGTGCTAGTACTCCATCATAATACCTAATGACTGTTTGCACTAGACTCAAAATTACAAAAAGATGAGTCCTCAGAAAGCAATCCTAACCCAGAAATATACGGCCATGACCATCTACTTGTTATGATACGGCTAACTGATTTTTTTCCACTTCTGTTACTTGCTTATATGGATATGCAAAGACTGTTTTGAGTCACGTTAGCCACTTAAACTTGTCATAGATATTGAAGATCTTATTGTGGTTTTCCCCTTTTAAAAAAAATCATTCCCTATACTCCTTCATGAAAATCTCAAATTTGGCTCAGATATTGCTCATAATTCACTGAATGACCAAAAATCACCCATCCCATCTCTTGGGAATGTGAGTGTTGTATTCTCTAGACTGCTTACTGTTGTCTTGGGGCACTGGCATATTTGGGGGACCCTGAGAAAATTAGGATAGTGGTTAAATCTTGGCTAGAATAGTCTGTGGGATGGACCATCTCAGTCAGCCTTGGAGTGGTTTTGGATGCAGAACTCTGAGAAAACTGCAACACAGGCATTCTGAGAGGCTGGATAACCTGGGCCACCCATTTTCATTTTTTCCCCTTGCTTTGAAAACACACAAATTTTCAGAGGTAACATACATATCTGCAATGACACAAGTATTGACTGTGCATTGTATAAAAACCAGCCAAAGATGGTTTTTTTTTGTTTGTTTGTTTTCTGTTTGAGCAGGTAAAACATACATCACCTGTCTTGTAGTTTTTCTAGGTTTATTTCTTGATGTCTGTAGCCAGGATTTTCAGGGGTCTCCCCCAATAAAATCTGATGTCTATCTACCTTTTGCCTTTTGCCTTCTGTGGAAACAAAAACATAACCTGTTCTCCAACGTAACATACTTTTGACTTTCATTTTGAAGTTAAGACATTTTTAAAATATTGTTTTAAAATGTTTGCTCATCAGCAATTAAAAAGTCAATACAACGCCATACAGATCCAGAATCCCTATGAATTTCCCATTTCTACATGGCTAATTTTTTATCATTTATAAACCATTTACTTTTTTCTATAGCCATTTTTTTTTCCTTCTTAGCCCATGCACATCTTAAAACACATTGTAACCTATTTAGAACGTTTTCCCATCTGAACTTGTTTTACTGTATATCTGTTACCTTTACTGTCTGTATGAGCAAAATCTTAAACCACTGTGCAGCTTAGCTCATGGGACACTGCACACAAGCAGTGGCTGGTAGATGCATCTCTATACTATGGCCTTCAGGAGAGACTATAGGACTAGGAAGCCACATTTGGCTCCATTTTTTGTGTGTTTGGAATATTTTTTTTAAACCCTCTCAGATCTTATGTGGAAATACATTCCCCCAATTTGGACACCATTTGCTGCAAGATATTAATGGTCCTCTTGTAGTTTACTGCTTTAATAATACCCTCCCCGATACCTCTCCTTCAAAGCAATCTCAAATTTGACTCAGAGATTTTACATCCTGCTAGCAACTAATCAATAAATCTTTTTAACTATAATTATAATGAGTCTCTGACATTTTCCCAGGTGTCATAAATTTCACAACACCCCCATACAATTATAATTGGAAATGGGGCATCAGTAATTAATAAAGATTAAATATGAGCATAAAGAATCCCTGATCCTATAGGATCATTGTCCAAGAAATACCAGAGAGCACATGGGCTCTCTTCCCACAGGAGAAAAGGCTAGATGAGGATGCAGGCAGGAGAAAGTTGCTTGAAAGAAAAGTCTTATCAGAAACACACACACACACACACACACACACACACACCTACACCCATGTGCAAGGAAAATAATTAGATTTTGAAGCATTTTGTGTTTCAATATTAAGGATGCTCAACTGGTAAAGCCCAGGCAAGTATTCTAAAAGTTGAAAAAATAATCCCACTGCAGGCAGGCTGCTCCAGTTCCCCCATCCCATCCATCAGACGCTGCAAGCTACAAGTCCCACTCTGCCCCAAACCCTCCTATCCCCCTGCAACCTCAGTGGAACTCTGAAACACACTTTGCTACTACACAGAGAGGACCAAGAGGTGAGTGACCAGCCACCCAGTGGGGCACCCCACTCTCTAGGTGCTTCATAAGGGGGCAAAACCCAGGGTCCCTCACCCACCTGCCTCAGCTTCTCTACCCAGCCAGCAGAGAGTTTCCTGCAGGTAGGCTGCTCCAGTATTCCCATACCATCCATCAGATCCCGCAAGCTACAAGTCCTGCCCAGCCCCAAAACTCTCCTATCCCTCCCCGCAACCTCAGAGGAACACTGAAACACAAACTGCAACTACACAGACAGGACCAAAAGAGGAACTCTGAAGCACAAGCTGTGACTGTACAGAGTGGACCAAAAGAGAAAACCAAGAGAGCAGGACAAGAGAGACCTCAGTTGTAGCAGGAGGCCGTTTGTTCATTCCTGGCTGCCCAGACCACGAAATAATCACACAGAAACTATATTATTTGCAATACTGTTTAGCAAATAGCTTAAGCATATTTCTGGCTTACTCTTATATCTTAAACTAACCCATCTTCATTAATCTGTGCATCAACAAGAGGTCATGAGCTACCAGTAAAGTTTTAACAGGCTTTAGGGCAGGCCTGTCCCCAGCAGTGGCTACATGGCTTCTCACTGACTCAACCTTCTTTCTCCCAGCAATGAGTTTAGTTTTCCCACCTAGCTCTACTCTGCTAAGCCACCGGCCAGAACAAATTTATTCATTAACCAATAAAAGTAACATATAGATGGAAGGACTTCCCACACCACTCAGTAGCTTCCAGAGACACAAACAGTGACAGTACAGGGAAGACCAAGAACAACAGTTTCCAAGACACAGACAGCCACTGCAAGGATTAGATCAAGATGCAAAAATTTGTACAACTACATTCCTTTATTTTTTCTAAAGCTGTAGCAAAAGATCCTTTAAAGGATGCTATGTTAATTTATACAGATGGTTCTCCCAATGGAAGAGCTGCATATTTGGTTAATGGTGAAGGACATGTAGTAGAAACAGAACCTGCCTCAGCTCAAATAGTTGAGCTGCAAGCTGTTGCTATAGTATTTCAGGTTTTTGAAAATAAGGCATTTAATCTATCTACTGACAGCCAATATGTGTTTAATGCTCTTCAAGTCCTAGAAACCATCCCATGTATTAGGTCTAGCAAGAAAGTTAAGGTGCCGTTCCTGCAAATTTTAAATGGCATACAACAAAGAAGCTTTTATCTACAGGAGACATCACAATCTTCACCTGAGTGTGTCAACTTCAGCCTATATACCAAGTGACTCAGAAAACTACTAGCTGTGTGTAGGGCCTGGAGCAGAAGGCTCTGCAACAGGTCCAGGCTGCTCTACTACTTAGATCATATAATCCAACAGACCCTATAGGATAGTAGTAGGATACTGTTTGGATCCTTTGGCAAACACTTACAGGTGAGTCAAGGAAGAGACCTTTGGGATTTTGAAACAAGGCTCTCCCATCATCTGCAGACAATTTTGAAAGACAGCTCTTGACTTTCTATTGGACTTTCATAGAAACTAAGAGTTTGACAATGGACCACCAAGTTTCCATGTGAACTGAGCTGCCCATCATGAGCTGGGTGTTTTCTTACCCACCAAGTCATAATGTAGGATGTGCACAGTATTAATATGTTATCATATGGAAGAGATATATATGTGGCGGGCCTGAACAGGTTAAGAATATTTAAGCAAGTTACATGAAAAAGTTACCCAAATGCTACTCCCATTACAATGCCATCTATACTGCCAAGTATGTACATATAGCCCAATTGGGTGTGCCCTATGATCAGTTGACTGAGGAAGAGAAGATTAGGGCCTGGTTTACTGATGGTTTTTTTATGTTATGCAGGCACCATCCAGAATTGGAGCACTGCTCAAGCCCTTTCTTGAACAACCCACAAAGATACTGGTAAAGAGAAATCTTCACTGTGGACAGAACTTCAAACCGTACACATGGTCATATATTTTGTTGAGAAAGAGAAATGTCCATATGTGTGATTGTCCATTAATTCATTGGCTGTAGCCAATGGAATTGGCTTGATGGTCAGGGACTTGGAAAAGAGCATAATTGGAAAGTTGGTTAGAAAAATATCTGGTGAAGAAGTATGTGGATAGATCTTTCTAAATAGGAAAATGATGTGAAGATGTATGTGTTCTTTGTAAATGCTCGTCAAAAGATGACTTCAGCTGAGGAGGTGTTCAATAATCAAGTATTAGGATGACTTATCCTGTAGACAGTCAGCTTTTTTCCTCAGGCATTCCTGTCATTGCCCAATGGGTCCATGAACAAAGTGGCCATGGTGGCAGAGATGAGAGATATGAATGGGCTTAGCAATATGGACTTCCACTCACCAAGGCTGACCTGGCTACAGCTGCTGCTGAGTGTCAGATCTGCTAACAGCAGAGACCAACATTGAGCCCCAGATATGGCACCATTCTCGGGGGTGACCAGCTAGCAATCTGATGATGGCAAGTTG
This sequence comes from Ondatra zibethicus, assembly GCA_004026605.1. Taxonomy (NCBI): domain Eukaryota; kingdom Metazoa; phylum Chordata; class Mammalia; order Rodentia; family Cricetidae; genus Ondatra; species Ondatra zibethicus. The sequence continues at coordinate 10,589 of PVIU01031425.1, forward strand.
ACTACATTGAGCCACTTCTTTCTTAGAAAAGACAATACTTTGTTTTTACTGGAATAGATACTTATTCTGGTTATGGATGTGCCTTTCCTGCACCTAATGTTTCTGCCAAAACCACCATCTGTGGACTTGCAGAATGCTCTATGCTTTCTGCCATGCAATACACACAGTATTGTTTCTAACCAAGAAACACACTTCACAGCCATAGAAGTATGACAGTGAGCCCATAATTGTGGAATCCACTGGTCTTACCATGCTCCCCATCATCCTGAAGCAGCTGGCCTCACAGAAAAATGGAGTGGACTTTTGAAGACACAGTTCCAGTTCCAGTTAGGTGACAGCAGATTGGAAGACTGAGACAGGGTTCTCCAGAAGGCAGTATATACTTTAAAACAGCAACCAATATGTGGCACAATTTCTCCCATAGCCAGGATCCACAGGTCTAGGAATCAAGGGATGGATGGAAAAGGGATGTCACCCCTACTGTCCCACTAGGAAAACTTTTGCTTCCTATTCCTACAACCTTACATTCTGCTGGCCTAGATATTTTAGTTCCAGGAGGAGGAGCTCCTGCCAGGAGCCACAACAAATACTCCATTAAACTGGAAGCCAGCTTGCTCTTGACCACTTTAGGCTTCTGATCCCCTTAAATCAACAGGCTAAGAAATGAATAGCAGTGTTAGGAGGGGTGATTGATGCAGATTACCCTGGGGAAATCTTGATTGCCTCTCCATGATGAAAGTAAGAAAAATTATGTCTGGGGTGAAGGTGATCCTTTAGGGTGTCTCTTGGTGCTGCCATATCCTCTTATTAAAATCAGCGGGAAACTACAACAACCGAATCTACACAGGATGAAAAGGCACAGACCAATTAGGAATGTAGGTATGGGTCACTCCTCCAGGAAAAGTGCCAAGACATGCTGAAGTGCTTGCAGAGAGTAGAGGAAATACAGAATGGGCAGTAGAGGAAGGTAATTATACATACCAGCCGACAACACGTAACTAGTTGCAGAAGTGAGAATTATAGTTGACAGTGTTTCGGTTGTGTTTTGTTAAGAATGTGTTTGTATGGATGTTTGTGTTTACTTTTCTTAGTTTCTTTAACATGTGCTGTTACATCAATTAAGAGAATATCAATGATTATCATATTTAAGTCTGAGATACTAATGGAATGTTTTTCAAGGGATATTGCCACCTATTCTAAATTTATAATACATTTGCTTTTGTATGAAGGAATAGTTATGCTAGGCATAATTAGGACCTAGTTAACTATATAATGCAATTGCAATTGTACCTGGGATAGTTATAGCATGTTTAGGCATATTTATTGTTTTAACTTACAAATTGAGTATGACATAAGGAAATATGATTGTGTGTCTAGGTGTTCTTCAATGGAGGGTGGGAAAGGCCATTGTGAGACGTGATGGAAGTGAAACCTATGTAGTATGAGGGGCCAGCTTGTTGGGATTTATGTCCTGCCCATTTCCCACAGCCGTTTAACCCCAAAGAAATCACACAGAGAGGTCTATATTAGGTTATAAACTGATTGGCCCATTAGCTCAGGTTTTGTACTAGCTCTTATAGCTTATATAGCCCATTATTCTTATCTATGTTAGCCATATGGCTCAGTACCTTTCTCAGTGGGGTAGGTCACATCCTGCTTCTTGGGTGGTCTGTGCAGGAATGCCAAGGGAGCTTCCTGCTTCCTAGAATTCTCCTTGCTCCACCTCTACTTCCTGTCTGGTTGTCCCACCTATACATCCTGGCTAATGGCCAATCAGCATTTATTTAAATCATGATTGACAGAATACAAACAATTCTCCTGCACCAAACCTAGATTGCGTTGGAGATCCCAAGTTGTTGAAGATACCAGAGTTGTGGGATACACAATGGACAACAGATGATCTCACAGCAGCAAATCCCAAAGAATACAAAACACACAAAATAACATCACCGACAACGAAAACTAAAATAACTGGAGCTAGCAAACACTGGTCATTAAAGTCCCTTAAAATAAATGGACTCAACTCACTTATGAAAAGACACTGGCTTACAGATTGAATACCAAAACAGAAACTATCCTTCTGCTACATAAAAAAAAAAAAATACCACAACCTCAAATACAGACATTGACTCAGAGTAAAGGGTTAGGAAAAGAGTTTCCAATCTAATTGGACCTAAGAAACAAGATATAGACCTCAAAGGAAAATTAATCAAAAGAGACAAAGAAAGACATTTCATATTAGTCACAGGAAGAATCAATTAAAAGTAAATCTCAATACTGAACTTCTATACCCCAAATAAAAGGGCACTTTCCTATGTAAAAGGAACACTTCTAAAACTTAAATCACACATGAAACCCCACACACTGATAGTGGGACACTTCAACACCACAGTCTCACCACTGGAAAAGTCTGTCAGACAGAAAATTAACAGAGAAATAAGGGAACTAACAGATGTTATGGCTCAAATGGAGATAACAGACATCTATAGATCATTTCATCCAAACATAAAAAATATACATGCTTCTCAGCAACTAATGGCACTTTCTTAAAAACTGACCACATACTAGGTAACAAAACAAACCACAACAGATCTAAAAAAAATTTGAATAACCTCATGTATCTTATCAGATCACCATGGATTACAATTCAACAGCAATGCTAATTCCAGAAAGTCCAGAAACACATGAAAATTAAACAATGCTCACCTGAAGCATCAATGGGTCAAGGAAGAAACAAAGAGAGAAATTAAAGACTTCCTAAAATTCAATGAAAATGACCACACAACATACCCAAATTTATGGGACATAATGAAAGCAGTATTAAGAGGAAAGTTCATAGCACTAAATGCCTACATAAAGAAGCTGGAAAAAAATCCCATGCTAGTGAGTTAACAGAACATTTGAAAACTCTAGAACAAAAAGTAGCAAATTAAACCAGGAGGACTAGATGGCAGGAAATAATCAAATTGAGAGCTGAAATCAACAAAATAGAAATAAAGAAGAGAATACAAAGATTCAATGAGACAAAGTTTTGGTTCTTCGAAAAATCAACAAAAGAGACAAACCTTTATCCAAACTAACCAAAAGGGAGAGAGAGAATATCTAAATTAAGAAAATCAGGAATGAAAAGAGGAACATAACAACAGACATAGAAAAAATTCAGAGAATCATCACGCTATATTTTGAAAACCTATACTTCACAAAACTGGAAATGGACAACTTTCTGGATAAATATCACTTACCAAAAAATCAAATAGACCAAAATTGCTAAGGAAAGAGGAAGTCATCAAAAGTCTCCCAACCAAAAAAAAGCCCAGAACCTGATGATTTCAGCACACAATTCTAAAAGATTTTCACAGAAGAAATAGTGCCAATACTCCTCAAATTGTTCCACACAATAGAAAGAGAAGGAATATAGCCAAACTCTTTTCATCAGGCTAAAATTACCCTGATAACCAAGCCACACAAAGATAATACTAAGAAAGAGAATTACAGACCAATCTTTCATATGAACATTGATGGAAAAATACTCAATAAAATACTGGCAAACTGAATCCAAGAACACATCAGAAAAATCATCCACCATGATCAAGTCAGATTCATCCTGGAGATGCAGGGATGGTACAACATACTAAAATCTGTCAATGTAATCCACCATATATAAATAAACTGAAATAAAAACGAACAAGTGATCATCTCATTATATGCTAAAAAAGCCTTTGAGAAAATACAACATCCCTTCATGATAGAGGTCTTAGAGAGAACACAGATAAAAGGAACATACCTAAACACAATAAAGGCAATATACAGCAAGACAACAGACAACATCAAACTAAATGGAGAGAAACTCAAAGCGATCCCACTGAAATCATTCCTGATCTTGTTAATATGAGTATTCTCTCTCTGCCTTTTGATTAGTTTGGATAGGGGTTTGTCAATCTTGTTGATTTTCTCAAGGAACCAACTCTTCGTTTCATTGATTCTTTGGATTGTTTTCTGTGTTTCTGTTTTGTTGATTTCAGCCCTCAGTTTGGTTATTTCCAGTCTTCTACTCCTCCTGGGTGTGCCTGCTTCTTTTTTTCTACAGCTTTCAGGTGTGCTGTTAAGTCACTAATGTGTGCTTTCTCCATTTTCTTTATGTGGGAACTAAGTGCTATGAACTTTCCTCTCAGCACTGCTTTCAAAGTGTCCCATAGGTTGTGGTATGTTGTGTCTTTATTTTCGTTGAATTCAAGGAAGACTTTAATTTATTTCTTTATTTCTTCC
>PVIU01031426.1:0-14851 GCA_004026605.1 Ondatra zibethicus
AGCAAACTAAACAGACCTATAACTGCTGAAGAAATAGAAACAGTCATCAAAAGTCTCCCAACCAAAAAAAGCCCAGGACCAGATGGTTTCAATTCAGAATTCTACAAGACTTTCAAAGAGGAACTAATACCAATTCTCCTCAAATTATTTCACACAATAGAAACAGAGGGAACATTGCCAAACTCTTTTTATGAGGCTACAATTACCCTGATACCGAAACCACAGAAAGACAATACTAAGAAAGAAAATTACAGACTAATGTCACTCATGAACATTGATGCAAAAATACTAAATAAAATACTAGCAAACAGAATCCAAGAACACATCAGAACCATCATCCACCATGACCAAGTCGGCTTCATCCCACAGATTCAGGGATGGTTCAACATACGAAAATCTGTCAATGTAATCCATCATATAAACAAGCTAAAAAATAAAAACCACATGATCATCTCATTGGATGCCGAAAAAGCATTTGACAAAATACAACATCCCTTCATGATAAAAGTCTTGGAGAGAGCAGGGATACAAGGAACATACCTAAACATAATTAAGGCAATATACAAGCAAGCCAACAGCCAACATCAAACTAAATGGAGAGAAACTCCCACCGATTCCACTGAAATCAGGAACAAGACAAGGTTGTCCACTCTCTCCATACCTATTCAATATAGTTCTTGAGGTCCTAGCTAGAGCAATAAGACACCAAAGAGAGATCAAGGGGATGATATGATAGTTTACATAAGTGATCCCAAAAATTCTACCAAGGAACTTCTACAACTCATAAACACATTTAGCAAGGTAGCAGGATACAAGATTAACTAAAAAAAATCAGTAGCCCTCCTGTACACAAATGATAAAAGGACTGAGGAAGAAATCAGAGAATCAAGCAAACCCTTCACAATAGCCACAAATGGCATAAAATACCTCGGAGTAACTCTAACCAAGCAAGTGGAAGACTTGTATGACAAGAACTTTAAATCTCTGAAGAAATAAATTGAAGAAGACACCAGAAAATGGAAAGACCTCCCATGCTCTTGGGTAGGCAGAATTAATATAGTAAAAATAGCAATCCTATGAAAGCAATCTACAGATTCAACGCAATGCCCATCAAAATCCCAACAAAATTCTTCAAAGACCTCGAAGAACAATACTCAACTTCATTTGGAAAAAGCAAAAAACCCAGGATTGCCAAAATAATCCTGGGCAACAAAAGAACATCTGGAGGCATCACAATCCCTGACTTCAAACTATACTACAGAGCTAAAGTACTGAAAACAGCCTGGTACTGGCATAAGAACAGACAGGAGGACCAGTGGAACCGAATAGAAGACCCAGATATCAATTCACACATCTTCGAACACCTGATATTTGATAAAGAAGCAAAAAATATCAAATGGAAAAAAGAAAGCATATTCAACAAGTGGTGCTGGCATAACTGGATATCAACATGTAGACAAATGAAAGTAGACCCCTACCTATCACCATGTACAAAACTCAAGTCCAAATGGATCAAAGACCTCAACATAAAGCCAGCCACACTGAACCTTATAGAAGAGAAAGTGGGAAGTACGCATGAATGCATTGGCACAGGGAACCACTTCCTAAATAGAACCCCAGCAGCACAGACACTGAGAGAAACAATTAATAAATGGGACCTCCTGAAACTGAAAAGCTTTTGTAAAGCAAAGGACACAGTCAACAAGATAAAACGCCAGCATACAGAATGGGAAAAGATCTTCACTAATCCCACATCAGACAGAGGTCTGATCTCCAAAATATACAAGGAACACAAGAAATTGGACACCAAAAGAACACACAATCCAATAAAAAAATGGAGCACAGACCTAAACAGAGAACTCTCAACAGAGGAATCTAAAATGGCTGAAAGACACTTAAGGAAATGTTCAACATCCTTAGTCATCAGAGAAATGCAAATCAAAACAACTCTGAGATTCCATCTTACACCTGTAAGAATGGCCAAGATCAAAAACACTGATGACAATTTATGCTGGAGAGGCTCTGGAGAAAAGGGAACACTTCTGCATTGCTAGTGGGAATGCAAGCTGGTACAACCTCTATGGATGTCAGTGTGGCGATTTCTCAGAAAATTAGGAAACAACCATCCTCAAGACCCAGTAATAGCACTTTTGGGTATATATCCAAAAGATGCTCAATCGTGCCACAAGGACATGTGCTCAACTGTGTTCATAGCAGCTTTATTTGTCATAGCCAGAAACTGGAAACAATCTAAATGCCCCTCGATCGAAGAATGGATTTAAAAAATGTGGTACATTTACACAATGGAGTACTACATAGCAGAAAAAAATAACGACAGCCTAAATTTTGCAGTTAAATGGATGGAACTAGAAAGCATTATTTTGAGTGAGGTAACCCAGACACAGAAAGACAAATATCACATGTACTCACTCATAGTTGGTTTTTAAACATAAGGCAAAGAAAACCAGCCTATAAACCACAATCCCAAAGAATTTAGACAACAATATGGACACTAAGAGAGACCTACATAAATATAATCTATGTGGGAAGTAGAAAGTATAAAAAGGCAAGATCTCCTGAATAAATTGGGAGCATGGGGACCTTGGGTGAGGGTTGAGGGAGGGAGGGGAGTGGCAGGGAGGGGAGCAGAGAAAAATAAAAAAAAATTAAAAATTAAAAAAAAAAGAACCAGCTCTTTGTTTCATTGATTCTTTGGATTGTTTTCTGTGTTACTATTTTCTTGATTTCAGCCCTCCGTTTGATTATTTCCAGTCTTCTACTCCTCCTGGGAGAGTCTGCTTCTTTTTTTTCTAGAGCTTTCAGCTGTGCTGTTAAGTCTCTAATGTGAGCTTTCTCCATTTTTTTTATGTGGGCACTTAGTGCTATGAACTTTCCTCTTAGCACTGCCTTCATAGTGTCCCATAGGTTGGGGTATGTTGTGTCTTTATTTTCGTTGAATTCAAGGAAGACTTTAATTTCTTTCTTTATTTCTTCCCTGACCCAGGGGTGGTTCAGTATCTGACTGTTCAGTTTCCATAAGATTGTAGGCTTTCTGGGGTAGAATTGTTGTTAAATTCTAACTTTATTCCATGGTGATCTGATAAGACACAGGTGGTTACTAAAATATTTTTGTATCTGTGGATGTTTGCTTTGTTACAGACTATGTGATCAATTTTCGAGAAGGTTCTATGAGATGCTGAGAAGAAGGTATATTCTTTCCTATTTGGGTGGAATGTTCTATAGATGTCTGTTACGTCCATTTGATTCATTACCTCTGTTAGTTCTCTTATTTCTCTGTTAAGTTTCTGTCTGGTTGACCTGTCCATTGGTGAGAGAGGAGTGGTGAAATCTCCTACTATTAGAGTATGGGATTTGATGTGTGCTTTGATATCTAGTAATGTTTCTTTTACATATATGGGTGCTTTTATATCAGGGGTGTAGTTATTCAGGATTGAGACTTCCTCCTGATGAATTGTTCCTGTTATGATATAAAGTGTCCTTCTCCATCTCTTCTGATTGACCCTCTTGCAGAGGGTCAAGCAACTATGTCAAGTGGCTCACGTCCCTCTATAATTCCAATTTTAGGGTATCGCCTGGTTTCTGACAGCACTTGCATTCATGTCCACATACCCAACAGAGACACAGACACGTAATTTGAAAATAAACCTTAAAAATTTCCTTAGCTGTTTTAAAAATCTCATGCCCCAATTGTTCTACATAGAACCAGTGCAGGTCATATATGGTTTATCAGAGTTAAGATAGACTTAAAGTGTAGACACTGAATCCAAAGTTCTCCTCTTCCGCTACTGAAACTTGCCTGTCTCTCTTCTCAGAGGCTCCTGGCAGTGCACCTCTGGAATGTAGCTGTACCACTGTGGTGGAGTGGTGAGCTTTGGCAGGGCATGCCCTGCTGGCACCCCTAGTGCTTTGCTTTGTCTCAGCCCCTTTTATAAAAAAAAAAAAAAAAAAAAAAAAAAAAAAAAAAAAACTGGCTTTTGCCTTTGAAAGTTATTCAGATTTCTTGGGTACAGCCTTCTCACTGAACTCCTGATGCCAATGGAGACCTCATCATTCACTACCTCCTGCCAGTGTCCCATCTCCTCCTTGTGCCATGGAGAACTCTACGCATTACTGACCAACAGGAGATAAAAGGCTTCATTATCTTTGAAGTAATTATTGGCTACATCTTCATATTTTCTAGCATGTGTGTGTTCAGAAAATATAAATTTGATATCAAACCAACTTAGTTCAGAAGAAAACACAAACTGGTTAACAAAATCAGTCCTCTGCCTTCTGTCTTACAGCATTGATTCACTGGCCCATCTTTAGCAGTTTCTCAATGGGCTGTCATCTTGGGATCTTTTTTTACCTCTTGTTTGAGACTCTGTCCCCATGATGATAAGGATAGTACCTGACTCACTTTCTCATTTTTAAGGTGCCCGTTCTGTGCCCTTTGTAAAACAGATGTTCAATTAACGAAGATGACTTAAAATGCTTCCAAATTGCTTTATAATATAATGAAAAACCAGGATTTCTGCAATTAGGACTGCTCAATCTGTTGTCAAAAGTGATCAGAGACCTTCAGCATTAAAGAATATATAGGCTCATACTTTATAGATAAACATTTGAAGTTCTGTATAATTGAGAAATTATGATTTGTATACAGTGGTTTATTTTATTATACATTTACTATATTCAGATATTCATTCTGAGACATGTTTTGTTTGGGTTTGATAAGATGTTAAAATTTTTAAATTTTTTTTCTCCATTGCTGCTTTTAACATAGTGTGAATTTTGTATCCAGATCAAAGACCCAGTGTCTTTTCATTCAAATGGAATTCTGTGATAAAGGAACTCTGGAGGACTGGATGGCAAATGGAGAACAGAGGAAAACAGAGAAACATTTACTTTTGGAATTATTTGAACAAATAACGACAGGGGTGGATTATATACATTCAAAAGCTTTGATTCACAGAGATCTTAAGGTAAGGGGAATGTGCTTTGTTAGTTGATAAACACACAGTTTAATGACTTTATGTATATTCTCTGTTTTTAATTTGTGCTTGGCTGTTAGTCATGATAAAAATAACATTTCTCTAGCCTACTGGACTTAAACAGGGTCAGGAACTTACCTCAAATGCCATCCCCTGCAACTGCTCAGCAGATCTCCGTGTCTGGGGAACTCACTGTGACAATACCCTATCAGAAGTCCTGTTCCCTCCAGGCTGTATTTAGTGTGATGGTCAGTGCCTAAGTGTAAACAATAGCAGCTCCCTTTCATAGACTGAAAATAACTGTGGTGGTTGCCAGGGATGGCCAGCTGCTCGGACCCCACTGCCGTTGTGCTGCTCTGCTCCACTGTGGTTCAGCTGCTGTTCCTGAGGGCACATGCAGCTGAGGAGTCCACAGCCTGGCCCTTGTGTTTCCCTGATTGGAATCTTCTCCCCCATGATTAGGAAAACCCCTCGCTTTCAAATATTCGCCATCCCTCTTGGTCTGTTTGCTTTTCTGATCTGACAGTGAGTTTCCCGTTTTCCCTTTCCATCAGCAAGAAAGGAAAGACACCAAACAGCCCTGTGATTGCCTTCTTTATCACAAACCTACCACAATTCACGCGAGTTCTTCCTGACAGCTTCGTTCATGTTCTTCACCAGACATACATACTTCTGACTGTTCCCTTTGGTCCTGATTCCTTTACTTAACCTTTCTGGATCACTAAGCCTCTGCCTTTTCTGCTCTAAGGCAGAAGAACCTTATCCAAGTGAATCTTGGCTACCTGGGTGCTCCACCTGTCTAAAACAGCCAGAATGAGGAATGATTCAAAAAGTTCCTAGGAAAAATAAGTAACCCTGTTTATAGCTGCTTGCTGAACCAAGCTAGAATTAAGTGGCCATCAAAACATTTGAGTTCTGTTTGCCTTGCATTTTTGAGGTTAATAACTTGATATCTGAGTCCTCCCATTCTAATATTTCTCTGTAACAATATCTAAAAATGTTGTTAAAAGTTAGAAGGTTTTAGGAATGTTATGTTCCAACAGATAAATGAGGGCCAGGATGAATGGCATGTACTAGTAATCCCAACATCTGAGAGCCTGAGGCAGGAGGATTATGAGTTTGAGGCTAGCCCGGTCTACAAACATAGATCCTATCTCAAGAACATTTTGGGTTTTTTTTTATTCACTATCCCTTACTTTGGTATAAATCATTTATAGGATTTCGTGATTCTTCCAGATCTGAGGTCCTTCTGCCCTCTTCTCTCTGACTTTTCTACTACAATGCTGCTTCCTCTCATCTCAGAAAGGATTAGAAAGATGTGGTTGCAGCTGTCTCCCAGAGAATGATGTTTTAAAAGATCCATTCTTACACGATGTCTCCAAGAACTGACTTCTTACTATGTTAGAGTCTTGAGCTCCAGTCCACAGCTGTAGGGCCATTCGGTTTCTAGAGAGAGGGCGTCCTCTGCTTCTCTGTATCTCGTCTCTGTGCCAGAGGAGTCAGCTCTGGCCAGATCATTGAACCTAACCCCTGCTCCCTGGATCAAGCTGACACACTTCCTCCCTGTTCCATAACCTCGCATTTCATTTATACATAATTCTGACTAAATAAGACAGAACATCATTATTTTTTTCTTTATTTGAAACATTTTATTTTCTTTTTTTAGTTTTTGGTTTTTTGAGAGATGGGTTTCTCTGTGTAGCCCTTTACTGTGCTGAAACCCACTCTGTAGACCAGGCTGGCCTCAAACTCACAGAGATCCACCTGCCTCTGCTGTTGAGTGCTGGGATTAAAGGTGTGCGCCACCACACCAGGCTTGTTTTTTCTTTTTAATAAAAAGCAATCTGATATTTATCCTTGTCTCATAGATATTTACACAAATTCAGTCTTCTGTTTCTGAGTTAGGCTGCAGCTGTATTAGGGTAGCAATTTCATTTGTAGGCACAGAAAAGCTTTGTTGCTGTGACTTCAGTTTAGCTTGGGAACTTTGTTTCCCCATGTCCACTGCAAACAAATACCCTTCTTCCGTTACTGACTTTAAGTTCTAATCCACTGATTGAACTTGAATCTCATTGCTAATTTCTGCACAGGGCTTCTCACAAGCACTTCCCTGGGCTCTTTATCTCATCACTCATTTTTTAGCTAGGGCCTCTCATAGGTGTGTTTGTGTGTAGCCCAACATTGTGTTGAATGTCTAGTTTGGCAAAAATGGCAAAAATATTAACTTTGTCACCAACAGTCCTCTTGTTTTCAGTCAGTATTGTTTACAGAGTTATGTAACACATGTGACCACTGTTTATTTGTTATGTGTGCATTTGCACGCGCAATGCACATATATACACGTTTGGGTCAGTGAGATGGCTCAATGCGTAAAGATGATTGTTGACAAGACTACTGATCTATATTCAGTAAATGTAAAGAGAAAAGTGACAATACAAAATTATCTTTTACACGCAAACACACACACACATATTTTAAATGTTTAGTATTGTATCTTAGAGTGCTAGAGATGCAGCTCATTTGCTAGCATACTTACCTAGCATTCGTGGAGCTCTGAATTTGATCCCTAGCTGTATGTAAACCAGGCATGCTGGCTCATCCTCTTAATCCGAGGACTCAGAAGGTGGAGGTGAAAGGATCAAAAGTTCAAGGTCATCCTTGGCTATGTACTGAGTTTGAGGCTGATATCGAATATGTGACACCCTATAAACCAAACCAAACAACAACAAAACAAAGCCCCCCCCGAACCCAAACAACAGCAGTAACCAAAACAAAACCAAAGGAAACACATAGAAAATGTGTTTGTGATCATTCCCAGCTTCTACTTTACAAGGTGGAGGGAGTATACACTGAACAAGGTGGAGGGAGTATACACTGAACAAGGTGGAGGGGTATACACTGAACAAGGTGGAGGGGGTATACACTGAACAAGGTGGAGGGGTATACACTGAACAAGGTGGAGGGGGTATACACTGAACAAGGTGGAGGGGGTATACACTGAACAAGGTGGAGGGGTATACACTGAACAAGGTGGAGGGGGTATACACTGAACAAGGTGGAGGGGATATGCTTATAAACTCTTGTCAGATCTGAGGAGAAATCCTGCATGGGACATCCTGCAGCATTGCTGAGAACTGACCCATTCAGAGACTCTCAAAATTGGAAGGGGTTTTCATTCCCATCAGACCCAAAATTACACCAGCAGCAGCCTCGGGGATGTCCGGCCCTCTTCTGGGTGGGGAGCTCGAACTCCCATTCCTTGAGCCTCTCACTAGACTACCGTGTAGAAAGAAAATACTTTACCCATGCCCACCCTCCAGTCCTGAATTCCTCTCCTGGGACCCTGCAAAGTGAATCTTCCACTTGTTCTGTTCTGATATTTGGAGGCAGGTGTGACCAAGCCACCTTCGCTGTTATTTCAACGTCTTTTCTTCTTCAGTTGGCATTTAAAAACCCAAGGCATTAAATTTCCTAGTTTGCTCCACCTTGTAAAGTGTATACCCGCTCAACCTTGTTAAGTGTATACCCGCTCCGCCTTGTTAAGTGTTAAATGTCATACAAATCAGTATAAAAGTTTGTTGGGACCTGTGGTAATAGTTGATCCAAATCACATATATTAATTAATTTTGTCTATAGCCAGGTAATATATTTTTAGTCGATGAAAAACACATAAAGATTGGAGACTTTGGCCTTGTAACAGACCTGGAAAATGATGGAAATCGAACAAAGCAAGCAGGAACTCTTCTATACATGAGTCCAGAACAGGTAAAGTCCCTTTCCTTTCTGTCCGTGTATATTTTACTTCTTTATTTTCTTTGTGTGTGGGGGGGAGTGCAAATTCATGTAGGTGTGTGTACATGTGTGTGGTGTGTGGATGTTTGTGCATGAACATATGGAAGTCTGAGGGTGTTGTTAAGGGTGTCAGGTATCTACTCTGGTAGCTCTCCACCATATGTATATGTGTGTGTATGTATATGTATATATATTATGTATATATATGTATATGTGTATATATTACTATATATATATATCACAAATTCTAATTGGTCTTAATAAATAAAATCTGAAGTCAGATATTAGGGGATGAAAGCTGAAAGATCAGAGAAGCAAAGTGCCAACTACTAGAGAGTTCTTTTACCTCTACCAATGCTCAGACCAAAAGGGCGATCCTGTCCTCAGACTGCACTGCTTGTCAGTCTGGTTCAGACTGCATCTGCCTCCACCAAACCTCAGACTGTACTGAGCTCCTGTCTCCTCCCGCCTTATATTCTTCTCTCTCCACCCAGCCATATCGCTCCTTTCTTCCACCTCCCAAATACTGGTATTAAAGGTGTGGGATTCCAAGTGCTGGGATCACCTTTGTGTGAGGTCTTTTTCTCATTTAGACAGATTCAATCTTTTGTAGCCCAGGGTGTCCTTGAACTAACAAAGATCCCTCTGCTTCTGTCTCTGGAGTCCTGGGATTAAAGGCGTGTGCCACTACTCCTCAGCCTCTAGAGGCTTAGCTCTGCACTCCAATCTTCAGGCAAGTTTTATTTGTTAAATACAACTAAATATCACTACACACACACACCATATATACACCACTCATACCACATATATATCATACATAACCATATATACTACATACGACATACATACCATATATACAATGCACACACACTATTTATATACTACACACACATATATGCCACACATGTATAGCATGTATACATCATATATACTATGTGTATATATATATATATTTATATGTATATTGTATGAGTGTTTTGCCTGCTTGTATGTCTATGCATCACATGCATTCATTACCTACAGAGACCAGAAGAGGTTCTGGATCCCCTGGGACTGGAATTACAGATAGTTGAGTGTAGTAACAAGGCTACTTGTTTGTTTCCTGGCCAACCAGCCCCGGGATTTCAGACCCGAAATAATCACACAGAAACTATATTATTTAAAACACTGCTTGGCCAATGACTCTAGCATATTTCTGGCTAACTCATATCTTAAATTAACCCATCTCCATTAATCTGTGTATCACCACGAGGCTGTGCCTTACTAGGTAAAGTTCCAGCGTCTGTCTCTGGTGGGGCTACACGGCTTCTCTCTGACTCTGTCTCCTTTCTCCCTGCCTAGCTCTGCCTTACCCTATCACAGGTCCAAAACAGCTTCTTTTTTAACCAATGGTATTCGCAGCCTACAGAGGGGAATCCCACATCAGTTGTGAGTGAATTGAACACAGATCCTTTGGGAGAGCAGCCAGTACTCTTAACGGCTGAGCCATCTCTCTAGCACCTCATACAAAAATTTGAATTAATATTTATTTATTTTGTGTATCATGAGAAGGGAAAACAGACACTTGCTGTGCATGAGGAGGTTCCAGGGATGGGACTGGCCACCAGGCTTGTAGGCATAAACAGTTACCTGCTGAACTATCTCACAGACCATCTACAGTATGTTTTGAGACTGAATATAATGTATTCCCGCTGAACATGGAAGTCACCACGCTAGTTAGGGTAGCAGGCCAATAAACTTGAGGGATGCCTCCATCTCTGTTGCATGTAGTACCTAAGATGATAAAAGCAGTGTACACAAAGCTGTATAATATGTTGCTTAGGGGGTAATGACTATAGCGGGAAAAGGTCTGTATATATGCATTATACATGCAGTTTTATTTGCACAGTGGATCTGGACTTGGCTGAATGTGCGGATGTGTAAACTGTAGACACACAGAGCTAAGGGCGCGTCTTTGACCCTCTATGGTAGTCTCTGGATGTGAAGTGAAAGAATTGAGAAAGGATTGCTTTCCAAACACAGTAAGTGCTTCCAAACTGTCCTTGAAAAACTGATTGTTAATAACCTCATAGCAAAGGGCACAGAATGCTGCCATCTCAGAGTCCCCAGCCAGGTGTGGGAAGTCCTCAGCTTTGACACATGAGGAATGCTTTGCTTTTCTTCGCACTTTCTAGATGTGTTTGAAAGTATTCAATCTTTTAATATTATTTACTTATTTTTTTCCCGTAAACTCTCTAAACACATATTTTCTCAATTTTCATAAACAGTCTGACTTTTGCTATGTATTTGCAAAGAATCTTTCCACGTTTTGGGTGATAGTTTTGTGTATGATTCAATACTGCAATTTTTTTTCTCCTTGTTATGTTTTTGCTTTCGACACTGTTAATGGATTAGAAGGTTTTGTTGTGTTTATCTGTAGTTTCTTGATGGTTACCAGTCTTCTCATTTTTACTTTGAAGACATTTCATACCCAAGACAATAATTTTTCCAATACTTTGACCTATTTTGAATTAATTTTTACATATGTATGTGGAAGGGCTATCATTTGATCTCACCATTTATAATATATAGTTACTCCATTATCATATAGTAAATATTTTACAATGCCATTTTAAGTAAAATCCATGGAGACAGAAAATGAAAAAAAGGTTACCAGAGAGCTGGGGGAAGTAAGGAATTAATTGTATAATACATACAATTTCTATTTGGCATGATGGAAATTTCTAGAAATAGAGATGATGATGGTTACAAAACATTGTGAAAGTGCTTACAAATGTGGAATTGTTCAAATAAATGATTAATGTTGTACGTTTACTATCCTAACACTTTAAACACATTTTATTGGTTTGTATTCACTGTATTAGTGTTGAATTTCATAAAGACAATATCCAAGTATATCACACGCTCTACCATATCCCTCCCCGTATCACACGCTCTAACATATCCCTCCCTGTATCACACGCTCTAACATATCCCTGTCTGTATCACATGCTCTAACATATCCCTCCCCGTATCACACGCTCTACCATATCCCTCCCCGTATCACACGCTCTAACATATCCCTCTCTGTATCACATGCTTTACCATATCCGTCCCTGTACCTCTTTCTTCCTCTTCCCTCCCCTTTGCCAGTCTCTGTTCTCCCCTTAGTTTCCTTTCTACCATATGTTGGCCCAGCCGGGTGGGTTTGTATGTGTATTAGTGTACTTTTACATAGAACTAAGGTCCAAAAATGAGAGAAAATGTAGTAGTTTTCTTTCTGAGCTGGGTCTCTTCCTTTAATATGATTGTATCTAGTTGTTTCTGTTTTCTTAAATGTGGGATGATCTTGTTTTTTACATCTGAATAAAACTCCTTTATATCTATGTGTGTATATGGGTGTGTATATATATATGTATATATATATATATTTCTGTGTATATATGTATATATGTATTTGTATGTATGTGTGTATACACACACGTGATATATATATACGTATATATACATACACACACACACATATATATTATGTTTTCTTTATCCTTACATCTTCTGATGGCCACTTGGGCTGATCCCATAACTTGACTATTGTGAATAGAGCTATGGCACACATAGATAATCAAGTGTCTGTGTTGTGTGTTGACTCAGAATCCTTACCCAGGAAAGTTACACCTGAGTGAGAGTTCATCAGCCCCATCCAGAATGGCTGTTATAAAGAAAACAACAACAAAAGCTGACAAACATCTTGAATATTTCCATGTTTCTTGGCCATTTATTCATAGCTTTTCAGGACAGTCTGATATGTTTTATTAGCTCCATTAATTGACTGGGTGGGATGTTGGAAGTTCGTTTTGTATTTAGTTTTCTGGGACTCTTTCTATGTTTTGGAGATCAGAAATTTATTGTATGCTTAGCTAGCCAAGATTTTCTTTTCTTTGGGCTGTTTCTTCTCTGGCAATTGTTTCTCGTGCTGTGCAGAAGCTTCATAATTTCATGCAATTGCATGTGTCAAATCTTGATATTATTTTCTGGGCTGTTAGGGCCCTTTCCAAAAAGTCCTTGTCTATGCTTGTGTATCTTATAATGTTTCTCCACATTATCTCTGACACTTTCACAGTTTTTGGTCTTTCATCCAGTCTGAACTGATTTTTGTGTACATAGACCCAGGTGTGTGCTCATGTGAGTGCGCACACACTCACATACATGGAGAGGGGGAGAGACAGAGAGGGAGAGAGAGAAAGAAAAAGAGGGGGGAGAGAGAGAAAAAGAGGGGAGAGAGAAAGAGAGGAAAGAGAAAGAGAGAGGAGAAAGAGAATTTTTTTCCTTTTTGTAGAGTGTTATTGGAATTTTGATGGGGATTACTGCGAATTTGTAAATCACATCTAGTACTATAGTATTTTCCATGTTAATTTTGCTGATTCATCAGCACAGGAGGTTGGGGCTCTCTGTGTAGCCCTGGTTATCCTGAAACTCACTCTATAGAGCAGGCTGACCTCAAATTTAGAGATCCTCCTGCCTTTCCTTTTCAAGTGCTGGGATCAAAGGTGTGTACCACTACATCCAGTAAGTAATATTTTGAAGTTGTCACCAATAAGATTAATTCTTTTATCAGTTCATTAACAGAACATAGAAAATCTACTGATTTTTTTAAAAAAAGATTTATTTCATGTGTATGAGTTTTCCTTTATATTTGTGTATATGTGTACCATGTGCGTGACTGGTATCTATTGAAGCCGGAATAGGGTCACAATATAGGTGCTGGGAATTGAATTCAGGTTCCTTGCTAACAAAGAGAGTACCTGCAAAAGCTGAGCGATCTGTCCAGCTCCAAAACTACTGATTTTTGAATGTTGACTTTGTGTTCAGTTAAGTTTTTGGTAGAATCTTTAGAATCTCTTGTGTACAGGATGGTGTTGTCTAAAAGTGGGGATTTTTCTATTTGAATTCGTTCATATCTTTCTCTTGTCTAGCTAAGAGTTGAAGAACTATATTGAATATGGGCAGAGAAAGTGAAAGTACATCCTATTGTCTCACTCTTAATTTTGGTGGAAATGCTCCTAGTTTTATCATTTAGTATAAAATTGGCTATAGATGTTTTAGATAGCCTTTATCGTGTTCCTTGTTTCTACGTGATAGTTAATCTTAGTGGTCAACTCCATGAGATACAGAACAAACAGACATTTTGATGCAATATATAATTTATAGCTTTTTTATCAGATGGCATAGAAACATATTAGGTGAGTAACAAAGACAAATGTATTTTGGCTTCCAGCTATCTTTACAGGAATATGGAAAAGAAGTGGACATCTTTGCACTAGCATCTAGCAGAACTTCTTCACATATGCATCACCGTTTCAGAAAAAGCAAAGGTAAATATCCCAAGGGAGAACTAAGCAGGCTAAAGCACTGGTTGTCATCCTTCAAGCACTAATGCTATCGCCACTCGGTGAGGGTGTGTTTGACCTTATTATATCTTCTTGTAAGTGAAACATAAATTTCCTCTTTCAAATGTGGACAACCATTTTCTATAAATAAAAAATTGGCTTTCTATAGAATATGTGTATATCCCATAAGATTTTTATTTGTGTGTGCCAACCAAATTTCACTGATTAGAGGGCAGTTTCTGCTCTAAGTGCTACATGAATATAAAAATCAGTCAGTTTCTCAAGGGATTAATTTTCTAAGAGGAAAGATAACAACCAAAACTGAGTAAGTGTTTTAGAAGACAGAAAGTCTGCAGAAGGAGCTAAAAGATCTCTCCAGAGATCTGGATTTAGGTTTAGGAAACATGTAACTTGGGTACTGAAAGATCAAGTTTTTTTCAGATTATTTATTTAAGGGCATATGTGCACACACACGTATACACACACACACACCTATGTGTGCATGTGTCCACATGCTATGGCATGCTTATGGAGGTCAGAAGACAGTTAACCTGGGTTAGTTCATTCTAATAGTCTGAAATAGAAAGCGTGTAGCCCCAGTGTGGAGATACAAATGTGCAGTGTGTGTTGGGAAAAGCAGGCAAGGTGGGTTTATCTGAAGCCGAGGATTGGTGGGGCTGGGAAGACAGGTTGGGCTAC
>PVIU01031427.1:0-14852 GCA_004026605.1 Ondatra zibethicus
CCCAGCGTGTGAGAAGCATAGATGGAGCGGCTAAGGATGACATCCTGGGTATCCCAGCGTGTGAGAAGCATAGATGGAGCGGCTAAGGATGACATCCTGGGTATCCCAGCACGTGAGAAGAATAGATGGAGCGGCTAAGGGTGACATCCTGGGTATCCCAGCACGTCAGAAGAATAGATGGAGCGGCTAAGGGTGACATCCTGGGTATCCCAGCACGTGAGAAGAATAGATGGGGCGGCTAAGGATGACATCCTGGGTATCCCAGCGTGTGAGAAGCAGGCAGGGGAAGCAGTGTGGAGGACCAGAGAGGTCACCAAGGGTAGAAAAGCGTAGAGGGTGTTAGTTCACCTGGAGGGTATCTGTAGCTTCTATTGGGCTCATACGTGGAGTGGTGGGATGTAAAGGGGAGGCAGAGAGACAGGCAGTGACTGTAGACTGCCTGCCTCAGGACTTTGACTGGGCAATGCAGGTGAAAGTGGGGAGATGTTCTGTGGGCCGGGAGCAGAGTGTCTGAGCAACACCAAATCTTGTGCGTACTGGACCCCCAACACGGCCTGGCCAAGGGGCTACAGCACCGCATTTAAGATTCAGTCTCTTCCCATACCTCAGATCCCCCTGGAGCTCTCGCTCATTTGATGCTGAGGCCTGAGGCCTCCGTCAACCCATCTCCATCTCTAGTCTAGGCAGTACTCAACAGAAGGATGTATTATCACATTGGATGATAACCTTGCTGACCCAACATAGGGACACCCATTGTTCAGTCTGGTTTTGCTTTCCTTTTGAAAGCCAGACTTTAGAGGAAATGAAGGCATCTGAATTTTAAACACACAGTTGTCTCTTTCCCCGCCTGTCCTTTCAGGATTTCGGAGTACGGCTGCATGCTGGAGATAAAGGACGTCAGAACTTTTCCCGATGGAAGCTCCGTTGTGGATGCAGTCGGGATTAGCCGCTTCAGAGTGCTGAACCACCGCCACAGAGACGGCTATAACACCGCGGACATTGAGTACCTGGAAGATGAAAAGGTGAGGGTCATTTTACTGGGGCCTCACCGGCGTCGCTCATTTTGTTTTCCTCTCCGTTGTGCTTACAGTGTTATTTCCTTCTTAATCCAGCACTTGGGTTGTTGAGTCCACATGCATTTTCATGTGAGTTAAAGTTAGTAGAGAAGCAGGGCAGTGGTGGCTCACGCCTTTAATCCCAGCACTCAGGAGGCAGAGGCAGGCAGATCTCTGTGAGTTCAAGACCAGCCTGGTCTACAAGAGCTAGTTCCAGGACAGGCTCCAAAGCTACAGAGAAACCCTATCTTGAAAAACCAAAAAAAAAAAAAAAAAAAAAAAAAACTTAGTAGAGAAATTTTCCTAAATTGAAATGCCCTTAGGGAGCATGGCCTTGTGGTTTCATGTTTGATATTCTAGTCTGGGGACTGACACACTTTTCCTATAAAGACCAGATACATAGCAGGTGACAGTTCTGTCTCTGGTTTCTTCATAGAGTAAGTTGATGGTGCATTGAGCATTACAAAGATAACTATGCCTCTAAAAATGTATAGACATGTTTGTCTTATCATTATTCCCTAAACAGTAGGGTATAGCCGCGTGTAGCATCCACCTGTAGTCCTAGATGCTCTAGACTGAAGAAGAGGGAGTGATGGAGCCCACGTGTGAGGCCAGCCTGGGCAACATAGCTTAACACTGTCTTCAAAACAAAACAATAGAGTGTAACAACTGTTTCTAGTAGGTCAAGTCATCTATAAATGGCTCAGATTATAAGGGGAATGGACATGTGTGGGCTTTATGTAAGTGGTACATCATTTTATATGGACTTAGGTATCTGTGGGGAGATATTCTGACTCAGTTCCCCATAGACACTAATTGATGATTGTGCTTTCAACCCTGCAAGTCATGTGATCTCTGTTGCAACTCGTTTCTATTCTTAGGATGAATAAGCAGCAGTAGGCCATATGTAAATAACTGTGTTAGACTGGTTTTCAATACAACGGTATTTATTAAGACATGGTGAGAGTTTCCAGAGAGATGGCTAAGTGGTTAAAAGCACTGGCTTATCTTCCAGAGGACCCAAGTTCAATTCCCAGCAACCACATGGTGGCTTGTAACCTCCTGTATCTCAGGTTCCAAGAAAGCAGATGCCTTCTTCTAGCCTCCCCAGAAATGCACAGACAAGCATGTAGGCAAAACACCTATACATATAAAATGCATACCTCGGGGGAAGGGCTAACAGTGTGGCCAGCGTTTGAGTCACAGCAGTGATTCCTCATATGGTTCAGAATGAGGCAGAACACAAAACAGTTGCACTTGAAAGTGCCTTCCAAAGCTAGTATAAAAATCTCTCACCCTTTGAGCATTATTTTTAATCTCACAGAAATACCAGTACGCATATTTTGACAAATAAGCAAAGTGTTTTGAACAAGTCCTCATGAAGATGTGCAGACATGTTCATACTGCCACGCCAGTAGCTAAAAGCGGAAGTGGCCTAGATGCCCCTCGGGCAGATGGATGAGCTATTCCAGTCCATCCTGCAGTGGAGACTTATCGGAGGCAAAACCTAATGAACTAGCGCTCTCACAGCATGGGTGAGTCTACAGCCAGGCAGAGAGGGGAGCCAAACGTGGGGGGCTGCACACTGCATATGCGCTGCACACAGACAGCAGGCAAAAGCGTTGTCTTCTTGTACACTTCCAGAAACAGAAAAAGCATGACCTGGAGAAAAGTCGGAATTGCAAAGTGGACTTTTCACGTGACTGGGATAGGGCCTGGGGAGTCTTTCTGGGTAGTAACAGTGTTCTCTGTCTGGTGTAGGGTGCTGGCGTGGCGGTTGCGCTGCCCTGTACAGTTGACAGGATTCCTTGAGCCCAACAAGATCTGTGGCAGAGGGGTGCTTTTTGTCTATAAGTTACATTATAACAAAATAAGAAATACTTAGTAAGAGGAAATATTTTGAATTATTGTATCCCTCTTTTCAATTTTTGCTGGAAATCTGAAATGTGGATATAAAAGCGTGTACCCTCTCATATCACACTAGAAGTCACACTGGAGATGTAGACACATGTTCATTCAAGTGGGATCATGCCCAGAGCACTGGTTCCGTCTGTGCCCAGCTGCCACTTGTGGTGGCTAATGGCCCTGAGAACCTCAGAGATCAAAGGGACCTCAGGGTGCCCAACTCCAAGGCCCCTGGACCATGGGCTGGCTGCAAAGACTGACCCAATGTGGGGGTTCTCAGGCTCGTCCTACGGAACTGACAACAGATCTAATGAAGCGTTACTGGTATTGCCATCGATGACACTGTATTTTTAGTGGTGGATGGATTTAAAAATAGCTTATGAAGTAATTTTAAAGAAAATCTCAATTGCATATGAATGTTGATCTGTGTAAGTCAAACCTGTGACAGTTCTTTCTGTTTGTTACAATTTCTGTGGATTTTGTAGCTTCGAGAGTTTTCTATCCAGAAAAGACCTGGATGGTTTATTCTGCTTTACAAGGCTGTGATCTTGACTGACACATACATGATAGCCAGCGATGAAGCTAAGACGCGCCCAACCACTAGTCCTGTGCTCTTCCAGACCATCCTAAGCAGGGCTGAGGGGGAGCCAAATAATTGGCTGGACAGTGAGGAGTATCAGATGCCAGGCATGGCACACGGCAGTATGGCTGAGCAGTAGCTAACGTGGTGGTCACTTTGCTGCCCAACACAGCTCTCCTGGAGTGTGATTTGGTATCAGGAAAACGGTTTGTAAAATACCAACTCTGATTCCTTGTTCTGTTTCTGGGAAACTATCCATAGAAGGCAATACCCAACAAAAGGTTCTCTTGTTTATATTTATTTCTTTGTTATATTGTGTGTGTGTGCGCGCACGCATACCATACATCCCAGTGTGCGTGTGGAGGTCAGAGGATTACTTGCAGGAATCTGTACTTTCCTTCTACCACGAGGTTTCTGAGGACCAAACTGAGGTTGGCAGGCTTGGTGCTGCACATTCTTACGTCTTGCTGGTTCCTCTGAATACATATTTATATTACTGGCATTTTAAAAATCATTTAAAAAATTTTTAAAAATAAAATGTCATATTCAAAATGTATCTTATGTATATGGGTAAATAACTTATGATATATCAAATACATAATCTGTACCCAGGGACAGTTATTTATAACGTTGGATACGTGCTCCCATTAGAATCTTAAGAACCAGGGTGCAATTCGTAGATCTCAGACTTATTAAAAAGCAAACATTTCTATAGTAAACATGTCATTTTGGGTCATCAGTGAAGGAGTAAATGTCACAAATCCACTTAGCTGTCAGAGGTCACCAGTGTGCAGAGGCCTGTGTCTGCATGGATTACTGAAATGTCTCTCTCTTCTCTGGCCAGGTGGAAGGTCCGGAGTATGAAGAACTCGCCGCCCTCCATGAGTCAGTGTATCAGCAGTCTGTTTCCTGGTTCGCTTCTCTCCAGGATCACATGAAAAAGCAAATCCTAAGCCATTTCGGGTCAATGCCAGACAGGGAGCCTGAGCCGCAGGTAGGGCTTTCTTCCCTTCTCTTCTAATGCTGTTGTTTCCCACGGTAACATGACAAGGCTCATCACTCTGTGATAAACTCAGCAGTGCAGTGCCATGTGCCATCATGACCATGAGCCAGCTTGAGTACTAGCTTCCCAAAGAAGACTTAATACAGCAGCCTGTGCCTTGTGTAGCAGAGTAGATAGATTAATGTTTTCTATCCGTGCACGAAGATCGCCTCAAACAAAAATCATTCCGTTAGCTCAGAACACCATGCTTCATCTCTGTCTTGCGCATGCCAAGCAAAATGTTGAGTGCCTGAAGAGAAAACCCCACAGCCATCGCTGTTTTGGAAGCCTTAGGTCCTTACTGACTGCCCAGTAGTTTTTGTTGCAACTGACCCTTCGGGAAGCAAATGAGGCAGTTTGTGGTGTGTATCTAAGCGCCAGTGCATCACCATCTAATGACAGAGCTGCTCAGGTGCAGAATGGTTACAGAGTACATAGTTCCTTCCTGCTGCTCATATATGTGCCTCTGGATGGCAGAAATCATGTATGTAGTGGGAAGGACCAGCTTCAACATGTTTCGTATAAAGCAAAATGCGTTTTGTCTTTCCCCATCTGTTTCTGTCTTCCAGCTCTTGTGTGCGTGCATCTTTCTTGTACCCTCTGCCTCAATGCTGTTTCTCAAACTCAGAAGAGTGCTTTAAAACACAAGTTTCTCAAACGGTGCCTTGCAACTCCTTAGAGGGGTCACACAACTAAATGTGAGGGTTAAGAAAAATTTGCCAGCAGTAAAGGTTTCTGAGTGCACAATGATCAAAAATTAATTCAGAACTTAGTGCATAGTGGGTTGGAGGTGTTTTGGCAGCGTTTGCCTGTGCTGTTGCGTGGACTTCACCACAGCCTTGGCTCTGAGCACGCAGTGTGTGCTCTGCACTGCCCATGCTGTCATGCCACACAGTGCCAGTGGATGCTGCCTGAGTCATGTTGACTCAAGATCCAAGACTCGTGTATGTTGTATATTGCAGTGTCTTTTCCCTGTATGTATAATGTTCTGTGTTTTACAACAGCGTCATGGTTTAATTTGCAGAAAACGAAGACTCGGTGCTTTCCTGCCACCGCCCTCAGTCTCTGTCACATCAGTGTGTCTTTGGATTAGAGTGCTTGATTTGAAAGATTGTTTGAGTTGCTATTCTAGTTTCTTCCCTGTTGCTTTATGAAGTACTCTGGCCAAAAGAGACTTTGGAGGAAAGGGGTTATTTGGCTTATGCTTCTAGGTCCCACCTCATCACTGAGGGCAACCAGGGCAAGAACTTGAGCAGGGACTGAAGCAGAACCGTGAGGGATACTGCTCACTGCTTTCTCGCCTGCTCATGCTCAGCCGATTTCTTATATAATTCAGGCCACCTGCTTAGGGATGGTGCCACCCACAGTGAGCTGGGCCCAGCTGCATCAATTAATGCTCAGAGACAGTGCTTCAGAGACTGTCTTGTGGCCACAGGCCAATCTGACTTAGGTAATCCCTCAATTGAGAATCCCTCAGACGACTCCAGGCTGGGCCAGTGTGACAGGTGATGCTAATCAGGACAGATGCTAGCTTGAATCTCATAAAAAAAAAAAAGATCAATAAATAAATTTTGGCTTGGAATTAGGACAGTATTTCCAGCATTTTCTGAAATGGCCCCAAACATGCTGTATTTATATGAAGTTGGCGTTCTCAACATTGATAGCTATGTAAATTCAGAATTTCATTTGGTTCTAAAAAACATTGACGATGCTCTATATTCAGTATTTCAGCCAAGATTTATTTATTGTGTGTAAAAATAAACAATCACATATATCTAATTAGTGTTGAATTTACTTTAATCTTTAGTAAATGGTACAATTATGTGTATATAAAAGAATTGTTTAAGAATAATTGTATTTATGATTTATTAGTAGTAAATGTTTGATTTGTATTAGCAGATGAAGGGTACTTCTTGCCTAGAGTTGTAAAAAATTCTTAGTTTAAAAATGTCATCAGTAACACAAGTTTAGGAGGCCATGCTTTAGATTCTAAAATCACCTCCAAGTCCTTCCTGGCCACCCCTTCTTACCACTCCCTCTTCCCACTGTACTGTATCTCAGATTCAAAAGGAAAGTAGTTAGACTAATCAATTCAAATTAATCTCTAATTGGTGGGTGGACTTACTTCCCACCCCTGCTGTGACACGTCGTCACTAACATGGTGGCGGCAGCAAAACCATGTATTGTCTGACAGATGTGTGGGTCAGAAGCCCTACAGGTGAAAACCAGCCCACAAATCACAATCCCAGAGAATTTAGACAACAATGAGGACACTGAGACATACATAGATCTAATCTACATGGGTAGTAGAAAAAGACAAGATCTCCTGGGTAAATTGGGAGAGGGTTGAACGGGAGGGGAGACACAGAGAGTGGAGCAGAGAAAAATGTAGAGCTCAAGAAAAATCAATAAAAAAAAAAGAAGCCCTATAGGTGTTTGTTTCACCAAGCTTGACATAGCAATAGCAGTGCACATCGCCCCCTGGCGGTTATAGGAGAGACTGCTTCTGTCATCGTCAGCCTCTGAAGATGCTGGCCTTCCTTGGCATTGCTAAGCCAGCAGTGCTCCAGTTCCAGCCCTTTCTTCTGTGTTACATCTCCCCTGACCACAGTCCTGGAAGGATCCACGTGGCTCCATCAGTCCACTAGGATAATCTTCCCATTGTAGTAACTTGGTCACATTTTCAAAGGCCCCCATTTCCACTTACAGTCACAGACACTGAGATCTTTGGAGAGACCATTATCCTGCAATGACAAGGATTTTAGTTAAGGGGGGATATTATTCGTGAGGTGCTTCTCGTTAAACATTTTGTCTTGTGGGATAAGGGGAGGGGAGAATTGAGATTACAGGTCACCTCTGAAGGGCAGGCCAGGATCTTCTTGGCAGTTACTTGAGATGCCTCTTTGAACTTTGGTTCATGGGTTATTTCTAATCCTCCAGTGAAGTTATTGAACTCAAATCTAAACCCACCGGGGTCCATTCTCCCTAGCTCCTGGTTGGTACCTCTTTAAAGGGAATAGAAGAGAATTTGAACCTTGTAAGCAAATGGGCTTAGGCTTAATGTCTTTATTCCAGCACCAGGAACAGAAACCGGTTGAGAATCAGTGTTGGCTTAGAGTTCACCCCAGAATGCTCATTTGATTATGTGAAATAAAGGCTAACATGCATATACACATGTACCTAAACAAAACTTAAGTGTATTATCCACACGTATAAGTTCACAATAGTTACCGCATATAGTGGTGTGTACATACGTGTGTTACACACACTTTGCCACTTTGACTTTAAAGTTCGGTTTTCCCGTGGCACTCAAACTTGTGCACATACTTTTGACCTTTATAACATTGTGCCTTAGCTAGCCCACTTAAAACTTGAAAAGCAATAGCGTACAACATTGGTACCGGGAGGTAACATTTATGATCTTTCTTTCTGGTGGGTGTACATCATTATCTGAACACTTGGGAGAACAGAGATGGATAATTCATGGAGTTTCTCTGTGGAGCAAGCTTCTCTCAGCAAGTTTCCTTTCATGTCCCTTCCTTGCACCTTGGAATATGTGGCTCACATTCAACAGGAGCTCTACATTCTCAGGGCCTTAATGGACTCTGACCTATTCCTACAGCAGAAGGTGGCATTCTTGCCTTTATTTGTTGGTTACACAAAAAGCTGAATTAGGGACCAGCCTGTGTTGTGGACATTAATTTTGCTGATCCCCTCGTGTCTTTGACAGAGCAACGCTAGCGGCCCCGCCTGGTCCTGGTGGATTCTGGCCGTGTTGCCATTGGAACGCAAGGCTCAGCTGGCCATTCTCGGCATGGCCTCCTTGAAAGAGCGTCTGCTTGCCATTCGACGAATCCTAGTCATCATTACGCGTAAGATGAACAGTCGCCAAGAGATGGCTAACAACACACAGAGAGATAATTGAGTTTCCTCTACATCAAGGTTGCTGGAAGCCCCTGTGTGTTTATGAGTTCCAGGCAGGGACAGGTGTCCCTCCTCCTCACTGCTCTTTGTAAAATGCTTGTCAGTAAGGTGATAAATGAGACAGACGCCAAATACCAATTTTCTCACACATTGAAAGTCTGCCTGCCGGACTCTGACACTGTTCAAGGTTAGTCTGAACCCCCAGTGGAAGGTACAGTGGGGAGCCCCATGAGAAAACCTCTTCAGAGCAGGCACTTCAAGAGTCCAGCCCACTACCAGCATGGGACACACACAGTTGACATATGACATAGGTGTCGAAGGTGATGACATTCCTAGTCAGTGTCTTAAGATGATAGATGGAAAACGTGTGTGCCACTGGCTAGGCAGTGAGTGAGAGCCACGTTTTCAACTGGAAACAGGTCTATCAGAATACAAGCAAGCCAAAAATGGACTTGGGCTCTGTGTGTTGTGGTGAACTCATTTGCAAAAATTAAGTAAGTGAATCATTGTCCAGTCTTTCCCTGCGACGTCATAATTACTGGACAGAACTGTGTTCGTGCTTCATGTCCTGCTGTAATTCCAGGTGTTGTAAATTGCATGTCATAATTAAATGAGTGTTAAAAATGCAATATGTATCTTGTGTATAGAAAAGACTGAGAATAGCAGCTATTTTGAGACTCTATATTTATAAACACGCCAGAAGTGTAATCAGAATGCATTGAAACTGTATGTGCATTGGGATGTTGAACACACAGCCAAACTTGTTTTCTAAGCAAAGTTTTATGTGTATTCAACTGGGAATTTCCTGCCTGATAGTGATAGGTGTAATTCCTGACCTCCAGTGCATTTTGGGAATATGGATTGGAACACCCAGACATTACTGCTGTCCTGAGCTGCCTGCTTAGTCTGTAAGGTGAGCATCCTGACAGACAAGACCCTGCTGAGCAAATCCCAGGGACAGGTTCTGCTTCATTCATTCAAGGTGTGGGGTTTTCGCTTTTAAAAAAAAGTACATTATATGGTGCGAAATCTTGATGGTTTATCAAAACCCTCCAGCATTTTATTAGGAAGGCCTTATGATTGCAGTGATAATGTGTTTTTATTGTTCTTGCCAATAACTGAAAGTCAACTTCACCGTGGGACTTAGAATACAACACCCATCTCATTTACTATGAATTTTCAGTGTCATGTTAAAAAGAGGCTAAAAGCCCTTTGAGCAAGCATTTTCCGTGCATTACCAGTTCGCGTCTCCTTGGGATTTATGGCGTCATCTGACCATGTAAAACAAAACTGGGACTCCTGTGGCAGAAACCCTTTCCTGGAATGTGCCCAGGAAAATTAATAGATTTTGACTTATTCTTATTCTCTTTCCTTTTTCTTTTTTGGAAAAAAAATAGGAAATTGATTGTTCCTATTTCCATCTGGAAGTGTCCATCTGTGATCGTAGTGTCGCCAGTGTCTGTGCTGGGTTAGTGTTTGGAAAATTTTGCTCTCACCTCTGACATGTTAAACGTTAGAACTGGTTGTGTTCTTGAACTCAGAACCGTTATGCTGTTCACTGTGATCCTGTCAGCCTCTGGAGTCTTCTCATCCCCAGGGCTCTAGTGTAAAATCCCATGCCACAATGATACCAAGAAGAACAACC
The DNA here is from genome assembly GCA_004026605.1 of Ondatra zibethicus. Taxonomy (NCBI): domain Eukaryota; kingdom Metazoa; phylum Chordata; class Mammalia; order Rodentia; family Cricetidae; genus Ondatra; species Ondatra zibethicus. The sequence goes on from PVIU01031427.1 coordinate 10,152, forward strand.
GGAGTGTTCGGGTTTTGGTACCAAAGGGACCGTGGTATGATTGTCCTGCCCACGCTCTGTTCCATTGCACACCTCCACACAACACACGGTAGTAGACCAGGGCTTTCTGGGGAATCTGGTTGTCAGAATGTTTCAGTAGCACAACATGAGTTCATATGGAGGTGACACATGAGTTCTGTTGCATGGGCTGTGGCTTTAACAATGGTGACTGGTAATAGCATCAGACAACAAAAGAGACCTCCGCTACACTAGATGTGCAAAACCCTGTTTCCGGAATTACAGCCAGAATTGCAGACAGTCCCAAAGCTCATATTTTAGCTGTGTAGCTGGGTAAAAAGCTTCCCAATTTGTTCTTATCCCTGTGACAAACTTGAGCAAGCTCTTTGGTGTGAGCCAACTTAGAATTTAGAGTTCTTTTCTCTGTTGTTCAAACGGGGGTTGTAGCAGACACACTTTGCCTGATGGTTTCCTTCTGAGTTTCTGGCATTGTATTTGTGAACACAGAGCACCCACTCCAGATAGGACGAGTGCACAGTACAGAGTGGTGCTGAGCTCTTCCCACTCCCCTCTAAAACCCGCCAGTTCCTGATGGTTATGCTCGTGAACAAATAACGTGAAAGGGCTGTGTGATTTGAGAGTTGAATAGCTGGGGTTGATTAGGAGGCCACCTTCATCTGGCCAGAACCTAATGAATCCCACAGAATCCAGGGCTTTTTGCTTATCTTTTGTTGTAGGTCAAAGAAAACTCAAATAGTCTTTAATTCTCTAAGGCGAGGAAGAAACTCCTTCAGCCATCAGGTTGCCCCCTCCATAGTGAATTATTCTCACCTTCCACACCGATGCTTTTCCACTGGCACCTCTTGGCAGTCTGTGACTCGCTCTAAGTGGTAAACTGAGTCATTTTCGGAGCCTTCTTTGGTGGGAGAGCGTATCGACAGACCAGCCACACACTGGAATCACAGAGCAGCCAGGCCCCATGGCAGCGTCTGGGAAACAAGAAACAGATTTAGCAGACCCATGTGCTGTGGGCCAGGTGTGCTGGTGGCTTTTCCAAGTAAAGACAAATGATCGCGGCTATCTCTGCATGCTTGTTTGAACGAGAAATGCATCCTGCCCCCCATAGTCTCCAGCATTTGAACACTCGTTCTCCACTTGGGAGGTGCAGCCTTGCTGGAGGATGCCTGTCCCTGAAGGCAGACTTTGAGGGTTCATAGCTGTGCCCACTTCTAGTGTGCTCTCCCTGCTCCACATTTGTGGTTGAAGATCTGGACACTCAGCTCCCTGCTCTGGCCACCTGTTGCCATGACTCCCTCACCATGTGGACTCTCCCTCTGTGAACCATAAGCCCAAAGGATCCCTTTCCTCTCCATCTTGCTTTTGGTCATGCTGTTTCATCACAGCAATGGAAACCCCAACTAAGACAGATGCCCTGTTTCCTTTTCCTCCTGTTTACTCAAGGGTACTAATAGGGAACATTGTGCTGGAAAATCTCAGAGTCCCATTGATTTTTTTTTTCTTTCTTGTGGACTGCCTCTAGGGAGAAAACAGTCTGGTGCGAAGGAGAGAGGGTGATTGGCAGGTTGATGTAAAAGGGGCATCTGTGTCCACCTGCAGCAAAGGCAGACGTCTACCCAGAAGTAGAAAATTCCTCATTCTGTGTGTGTTCACCTTTGGTTTAAATAAGAACAGGAAAATCGCTCTGGCTTAGGACTCACCCCAGACGTAGGCTTGAGTCCTCGAAAGATCTGTCCCCATGCCCAGCCTTCTGTCTCTTACCTGCTAATCCAGGCCCAGGGTGATTCGCAGATAAAGCTGCTCATACCCTTTCATTCCCACGAGAAACATCCTTGAGTCACTTTTAGCTCAGAAGGCTCTACAGTGTTTGAGTGAAACTGTAGGCTGCAAGGGATCCATTCCTTTCTTCACCTGCAAGCTGGTTTTCTGAGGTAACACGTCAGGGACTAAGTTTAAAAGGCCTTCAGGAGTTTCCTGTCCTCGAGGCCTCCTCTGGGCAAGGTTTGGGTGAAATGGGGTGTTCAGTCCTTGCCAGGCCCCAGAGTCAGGAGAATGTGGAGGTTGCAGCTAGGTGTCTTGAATCCTTGCTTTCGTCACGTTCCGTTGGGGTCTCCGTTGTTCACAGGACTTTTTTTTTTAAAAAAAAAAAAAAACAAAACTTTAGTAGTGTTTAGTGTGTACAGGTTGTCCCTTGACCACCTTTCCTCTTACAGCCTTTAACCGTGACACACTTTTCCCCCACTGAACTTTGGAAAAGCAGTTAATATGTAGGCTGAAAAGCTGCACATTCAAAGCTCATGCATTTATGCTGCGCAGTGTTAGCAGCTGATTTTGTGCTCGTGAAATGATTGTTACCAACTGAGACTTGTGCGTAATTTCTTTCTAACTTAGAACAGGTTTGAATGAGTGAAGTCCATATCAATGAATGTCAAGACTTTTGCCTCTTTACAGATCAGTAGTGAAATATTCATATAATATGGAATATTCACCCAGCTTCTCTGTTGTTTCTTGTTCGAGATGGCGGCAAAGATGTGTTAGTACCAGCATTTGTTGTTTCTTACACAAGGCCAGTTTTAAATGTTGCAATGTTTACCTCATTGTGTTCCTTGCCTGTTCATTTTAATTAACTGAAATTGTGTATCTAATATGTGATAGTTGGGATAGATAAAACATACAGTGTTGTAAATGTTCTTTAGTAAATAATCCCTCCCAGATAACAAGGTAAATGACTAGATTGTGCGAGATATTAAATTAGCTTTCTGGTGTGGTCCTAACAAACTGCCAGAGACTTCTGGCTGAAAAAACAAGAAATATGATTCCACAGTCGTAGAAGTTTGAAGATTAAGATCAAGGTGGTGGTGGAGCCATGTGTCCTGTGAGCTTCAGGGAGAATTTCCCTTGCATCTTCTAGCCGGCCCCCATGTTCCCTGGCTCCTCGATAAACATCTAGGACTTCTGTTCATTAGTGTGTGGCCTTCTGCTCGCTGTGTGCTTGCTCCTACGGCCTCCTCCTTACAGGGCACGCCTTCTGACTTGATCCCATCTGCAAAACAGCAGTGTTTGCAGATAAGGCCACTGTGTTGGTTGTGTGGTGTTTGTGTTTGTTGGCTTGTTTTATAAACATGACACAAGCTACAGTCATCTGAGAAGAGGGAACCTCAGTTTTCTTAATGAACCTCATTTTCTTAATGCCCGCATGAGGATGCCCTGTGGGTAGGCAAACTGGTGTTTGATGTGGGAAAACCTGATCTGGTGGTGGTGGTGCCACCCCTGGGCAGGTGGTCTTGGGGATATAAGAAACCCAGCTAAGCAAGTCATGGGGAGCAAGCCAGTGAGCAGCACTCCTGCATGGTTTCTGCTTCAGTTCCTGCCTCCAGGTTCCCACTCCAGCTTCCCTCAGTGATGGACTGTGACCTGTAAGCCAAATAAACCCTTTCCGTTCTAAGTTGGTTTTGGTCGTGGTGTTTTATCGCAGCAGTAGAAAAGCTAACCAAGACAGCCACATTCACTGGATCTGTTTGGACATGAATTTTGGAGGAACACTATTCAACACAGAAGAGAAGTGGAGCCAGTCCACTGCTTAACTACTACTCCATCTAACTAGGGAATAGGCTCCCAGTGACTTTTCATCATACACAAACAACAAACTCCACTGGGCTGAGAATGTATCTCTGTGATAGAATGTTTGCCTAGCATCCACAAGGCCCTGAGCTGATCCCCAGAACCACATAAACTAGGTATGGTGTGTGCATATGGGTACTCCCAGCACCTGGGACATGGGGCAGGAGGCTCAGACATTCGAGATCACACTTAACTACACGGTGAATTCAAAGCCAACCCGGGCCGTGTGAGACCCGGACTAAAGGAAACAGCAATTAAAAAACATTACCTTTTAAGATCATTTCTGTGATGAAGAGCAGATGAGATTCAGTGGCATGGGGCAGCAAGAATCCATCTGAAGATGGAGAAGGAATATCCAGTTGTACACAGGCAGAACCGGAGGCCTTACCACTTCATAGCCATGCTATGTTAGGGATTCCAGATAAGATCAGACACCAAGAAGAAAATGACCGAGCTTAGTTTAAGTTCAAGTGGGCTTTGCATGGATATGTCATCTAAACAATGACAGCCCCGTATGGCCTCACTCACGGGTAGTCTCAAAAGAATTGTGTAGGATAAGCCTCATGGTGGCAGAACGGAGGGCAGGGCACCTCCTTCTCCACTCTGTAGGTGAAGGAAAGCAGACCAGGTCAGAACATAGATGGCCCCTCAGGCAGCACCAAGTAGCTTGTCTGGTGTTCGGAACTTGGAAGGCCTGGAAGGATGCTGGGCACAATTCTTCCTGTTCCGTTCCACTGTGCTGGTGCTGAGGAGGACGGGTAGCTCAGCCCAGCACAGAGGTTCAGGGGCCCCTGTCCTGTTCTCCCAACTCAGGAGGGTGTGTCCCTGGGGTGGCTCTCAGCATCTGCTGTGACAACAGGTGTGGGTGGTCTCAGGAAGGAAAGGTGGACAGTGGAGAGGGAGAAATCTGCCGCCAGGCCTAGGTGGTACCCACGGGGGAGGTGTCATCAGCATCCCTAGTCTCAGAAGGTGAAGAGGGGTCATGGATTGCTAGCTTGTCTCCCTTCTTATCTCACCACTGGGAAGTGTTTGGTTTATCCCACAGATGATAAAACCTAAACTTTC
>PVIU01031428.1:0-14850 GCA_004026605.1 Ondatra zibethicus
ACTGAATGGGAGAAGATCTTCACTGACCCCACATCAGACAAAGGTCTGATCTCCAAAATATACAAAGAACTCAAGAAACTAGACATTAAAATTCTAAATACCCCAATTAAAAAATGGGGTAAGGATCTGAATAGAGAATTCTCAACAGAGGATGTTCGAATGGCCAAAAGATACTTAAGGTCATGTTCAACTTCCTTATAGTGTTATTGAGCACACTTTTGTATATGGTCAAGAGTGGTATTGCTGGGTTCTGAGATAGATTGATTTCCAATTTTCTGAGAAACTGACATGCTGATTTCCAGAGTGGTTATACAATTTTGCATTCTCACCAGCAATGGAGGAGTGCTCCCCTTGCTCTGCATCCTCTTCAGAATAAGCTATCATAGGTGGTTTTGATCTTAGTAATTCTTACTGGTATAAGATTGTTTCTCGGGGTCATTTTGATTTGCATTTACCTAGTGGCAATAATGTTGATCATTCCCATAAGTGTGTTTTGACCATTTGAGATTATTCTGTTGAGAATTCTGTGTATACCACTAACCCATTTTTAATTGGATTATTTGGAATTTTGATGTCTAATATCTTGAGTTCTTTGTATATTATGGAGATCAGTCCTCTGCCTAATGTGGGGTTGGTGAAGATTTTTCCCATTGAATAGGCTGCCCTTTTGTCTATTGACTGTGTCCTTTATTCCATGGAAGCTTCTCAGTTTTAGAAGTTGCCATTTATTAGTTGTTGCTCTCAGTGTCTTTGCTACTGATGTTACATTGAGCAAGTGGTCTCCTGTGCCCATGCATTGAAGGCTACTTCTCACTTTCATTTCTATCAGGTTCAGTGTGGTCAGATTTATATTGAGGTATTTAATCCATTTGGAATTGAGGTTTGTGCATGGGGATAGATATGGACCTATTTGAAATCTTCTACATGTTGGCATCCTCTTATGCCAGCAGCACCATTTGTTAAAGATGTTCTTCATTTTTCATTGTATAATGTTAGCTTCTTTGTCAAAAATCAAGTGTTCATAGGTGTGTGCACAGAATTCTACAAGAACTTCAAAGAGCTATGAGCTATACTCCTCGAAGTATTCCATGTCAGACAATAGAACCAGAAAGAACATTGCCAAACTGTTTTTATGAGGCTACATTTACCCTGATATTGAAACCACACAAAGACTCAACCAAGAAAGAGAATTAAAGACCAATCTCCCTCATGAACATTGGTGCAAATGTAATTAGTAACATACTGGCAAGCCAAATCTTAGAACACATCAAAATAATCATCCACCATGGTCAAATCATCTTTATTTGATAGATGCAGGGATATTTCAACATAAGAAAACTTATCAATATATTTCAACATATGAATAAACTGAAAGAAAAAAACATCTGATCATCTCTATAGAGCTCAAAAAGCATTCTACAAAATCCAACACCCCTTCATGATGAATATCTTGGAGAGATCAAGGATATAAGTAATGTATCTAAACATAATAAAAGCAACATACAGAAAGCTGATAGCCAACATCTAATTAAATGAAGGGAAACTCAAAATGATTCCACCAAAATCAGGAACAAGACTGTCCACTCGCTCCATATCTCTTCAACTAAGTTTTTGACATTCTGGCTAGAGAAATAAAACAAAAGGAGGTCAAGGGGATACAAATAGAAAGAAAAGAAATCAATTCTGCAGGTAATATGACAGTACACATAAGTGACCCCAAAAACTCTACCATGACACTCAAATAGCTGATAAATACCTTTAGAAATGAGGCAGAATACAAGATCAACTCAAAAATAAAATCAGTAGACTTCCTATATACAAATGATAAAGAAACTGAGAAAGAAATCAGAGAAACATCACCATTCACAATAGCCAAAAATAACATAAAATATCTTGGGATAACACTAACCAAAGAATTGAAAGACCTGTTTGGCAAGAACTTTAAATCTTTGAAGAAAGAAATTGAAAAGGATACCAAAAAATGTAAAAATTTCCATTCTTGGATAAGTAGGATCTACATAATAAAAATGGCAAAAGCAATCTAAAGATTCAATACAATCCCCATCAAAATCCCAACACAATTCTTCACCGACCTTGAAAGAACAATACTCAACTTCACATGTAAAAACAAAAAAATTAGAAAAACCAAAACAGTCCTGTACAATAAAGTAACTTCCGGAGGCTTCACCATCCTTGATATCAAGCTCTCTTATAGAGCTACAGTAATGAAAACAGCTTGGTATTGGCATAAAAACAGACAGGTTAACCAATGGAATCTAACCTAAGCTATTTTTAAAAAAAAACAAACAAAAATAAAATAAATTAAATATACCTGATTCCCTCTCCAGTAGATTTCTTACTAATTCATCCTCCAGTAAACTAAAACTGAAGAGACATAATATGTTTATCATAATCACTTAGCACAGCAGCTTTGAAACATCAGGTCATTCGAATAACAATTCCAAAATATGTAGGCAAGCAGTTAAATTTATGAAGCTTCTTAATGCACTTCTGTGGAGGATGTCTAGAGTTAATCAAGTCCTGCATGTTGGTCAGTGTGGGTGAACAAGCACCAGCACCTAAAGAGTCAGAAACAATAGTGGATTGAAATGAGGTAAATAGGAAAGCTATAGATTAGGTCTTCAGAAAGTTTTGTCTGAACTTGGGCCTTACAAAGGTGACTCATTCAAATCCAACAATTAAAAGAACAGGGTGTAAATGAAGCCCAAAGAGTCTATTCAAAACAGTGTTTGAATACAAGCCAGGCTAAAATATAATTTCTGGTGGGGAAAAAATAAAGCATAATTCTGTATCTCTATCCTCAAACACCAGTACCAATGGTACAATAAAAGTTAATTGAAACACAAAGCAAAAGTTATGATATATTCCAAAGTTCACCCATGGCTGACAGAATCCACAACTAATGGAAACAGGTGTGGATAGAAGGGAAACACCTTTAAAATCTTCCTTACTATGCTCAATGACACATAGCTTGACTGAATCAAGATCTCAAAAAAGTACTGTCCAGTCTAAAGTGAGGACAGGATGCAAAGAAAAAAAGCCAAAGAAACATCAATGAGCTAGAAAATAAAACTATTATTTATAAAACAATATTCAATAAGATTGAATATGATCAATATGTCACTTTTGCAGGCATACTAGCTGAGGTCGGATAGCAATGAGATGCAAATGAAATTGTATTTCTACTTGCAGAAGTGAGTATTCAGACAAGACTCTGCACTGCGAACTTGTGTGAAAAGAAAGTTAACATCAAAGCTTTCTCTTGTTAATTTGAATTTTGAAGATATTGAATAAAATAGGAGTGCTGTTAGGTTGAAAAGTATTGAATAAGATTAAAGAGACAAGATAATGAAGAAATTCAGTTTTCTCATTAGACATAGCTTTACATTCAAGACTGAACATAAGTATGTATTTATCTTTGAAAAATGTCCTCATGATAAAAAATCTGGGTGCATTTGAATACAAAAAAATTAAGAATGAGAAGACTACCTCAAATCACATATGACAAGCATGCTTTAATATTAATAATAAGAAGTAGTTTGTAGGAATCAGATGATAGACTTTTTTTATTAGTTTTAGAGTGGGCACTTAAAAGGACACAAAACTCTAGCCATTCTTCATAAGTGGAAGATAAAATTGTTGTCATCCTTAGAGATCAGAACACTAAAATGTGTTAACTGTCAAATAAAAAAAATGCATTTAACCCACCATATTAGAAAATAATTTCCATTGTATAATTGCACCCAATAACATGGTTTCATCTCATCCTTGTTTTAGATTAGTCCTTGATACAGTTATTGATTTTTCTTTCTTTTTAGTCTTTGATAATTTTATATATATATATATATATATATATATATATATATATATATATATATATGAATGTGTTTTGAAAGTATCACCCTCTGACATCCCACTTCCAACTCCTTTTCTCCCAACCCACCCTTCTTCCAACCTCATGTCTTTCCCCAACGAATCTACTGACTTCAGTTATTGCTACTCATCTGCATTGGGATTAGAGGCTATAATCTTCCACTGGAGCAAAAATATCCTAATAGAAGCCATCCTCTGTCAGAAAACTAATTCTACCCAGATGTAAATTGTCCTTAGTAACTCCCCTGCTAGAAATTGGGCATCATTTGATCCTTCCCCTATCCATAAAATCTTTACTGGCTTTGGCCTTTTGCCTGACTCTTATGTGAATAATCACAGTTATTACAATTTTTAATTCCATAACTAAGATTAAAAACTTTTCTATATTTCTTAACATTCTTGTAAAAATCTTTCTTATACAATACTTTTCATACACCTAAGGATTATATCTGCAGCCATTTGTCCATTTTATGGACCCATCATTTGGAAGAATAATCAGAGTTTCATGTCCGTTTACTTGCAGAGAGAGCCAGACAGGTCAAACTGGGATAATGTTACTAACTTAAGACTTGCAAGGTGAGTGAGGCTGAAAGCTCTCTTCAGGAAGTAGTCATTTACTTTGTAAGAAGTAATGACGTCCCAGATCTTTGATGTTTGTGGAGTTACGAAAAAAAAAAAAAACATAATCAAACCAATGAAATAAATAAACAACAGCAAAAAGGAAAACAAAGAGGAGTCATATCATCTAACTACTGGAAAGATTTATTAAATAGCTCTATGAATATATGACTTGTAGCTCTAGGGAGACCTTTTTATTTAATAGTGAATATATCTGAGAATAGAGGTTTTCTAAGTACCCCACTCCAGCCCAGAACTCTGTGCTGGGTCAGAATCAGACATCCTCTTGCTGAAAGTTGTGCCTAAAGGAATATGCCGCCAAGTTCACCTTCTGTGACCATTTCAGATATGAACTAGCTACAACTATTTCCATTCCCATTACAAATTCACATGTCTAAGATCTAAACAATAGTAGATCACTCTATAATTCTTTAGTGATATTTTACCCAGGTCTTATGGATTTACCTCAGGAGGATTGAGTTCCACAACACCATTTTACCTTTTTATATTTCCCATATTGAAGTTAATTAATGATTTCTCTTCCTCCACAATAAACAACTTTCCCATAATTTATTTAACAAATAAAAATAAAACTATTTAAATGTCAGTATTTGACTTAGAATTGTTGAACTCATCCTAAGACATGGGAATAAAGAATACTAAGAATAACAGTCTAACAGAGGTGGCCAATCTTGTGATACTGTGAATATAGCATTGTCATTGCAAATATATGGGACTATAAATAATTCTGCCGAGACACACATGCAGCCCACAGTTACAAGTTGGACACCTCGGTTTGTGGAATTTTTAAAATAGAGAGATAAGTCTAAAAGAGATTTGATTAAGAGAATGAGTAAAAGTGATAACTTCATGAAAATAAAAATAAATAATAAAACGGATTTAGTACTGAACCCAGAGCCAAATGCTCTAGGATAACTGTATGACAGACAAATGGAGACTTGCACACAATACAATCAAATTCTATTTTTGTTTTTTATTACGATTAATTTATTCAGGTTTATTATTCATTTTTATTAGCTTTGGGGATATATAGAACAATACAGTATTATACTAACTTCTAAGGGTCTATGAGTAGACCATAACTGACAGATACATGTGAAAATGAGTTGAGCATCATAATTCCTTCTGTAAACATGATATAGAGCATAAGGAAGAGGGTTGCTGGCCAGTTTTATGTGAATGCAATGCAGTATAAAATAACTCTCAATTGAGAAAATGTCCCAACCACATTGGCCGGGAGACAAACTTGCTGTACATTTTCTTGATGAATGGGATGCCCATCTCACTAGGTGGAGCCACATCTAGACTTGTGGTGGTCTTAGATTGTAGGATGAACAAGTCATGGATATAGAGCCAGTAAACTGTACTTCTCCATGAACTCTGCATCACCTCCTGCCACCAGGTTCTAGTTTGAGTTTCTATCCTGAATTCCCTGATGATGCACAACAAGCAGTAACATAAAATACACTCTTTCTGCCTCCCCTTGATTTGGGGCTTGGTATTTTATCATTAAAACACAATGTTATCCCTGGTAGATTTTTATTGTTTAGCTTATACTTTATAAGTCAAATGGGAGGGCCAGAAGAATGGCTCGGCAAGGAAAATTAGGGTGAATTCAATTCCAGGAATTCATGGTGGGAGTTAATGGATTCCTGAATTTTTTCTTTTGACTTCAATATGCATGCTGTAGCAGCTACACATCTATACTCATGCATACACATATGTTGACACACACACACACACACACACACACACAAACATAGACAGACTCACACACAAATAATTCTGTCTTTCTTTTATGCACTTAAAGATACAAATTATATTAACAACAATTTAAAAATAATTCATAGAAAATAAATGGATCAGCTAAATAATTCACAATTTGGTACTATGTTTAAAGTGACAGAAGTCAGTAAATTTTATTAATTTTATTTTACATATTCACTAAAGATCGAGAAAAGACCTTTTAGTGACCAAGAGATACTCATAAAACCCACTTCACTTTGCACTTGATAGTGGAGAGAATCAAAATTTAATTTCATGTTTTGTTGCTGTGAACTTTTATCAGAATAATATAAACATAGTATTTTAACTGAATGAATTAACACAACATACTAACAACTTTAATGTGACTTCTTGGACCTATATACATATCTAAAAATGTATATAGAGGGTAAAAATATTAATCTTTTTTCTTATTTTTAAGTAATAAACTTGGCATACCTACAAGTTTCCTCCAATATTGAGTAGGAGAAGCTGGCTGTGTTAATAATGTATTTGGGAATAAATGTTTATGCCAGTAATTATCCCCAATGAACATAAAGAAACTGAAAATATTTTCTGTCAAAGTTAATATTTCAATCAAAAATCTACTGAGAAAAAAACATGTATGTCCCCCCAAAGGACATGGCTTATGTGGTAAAGACTTTGGAACTGAAAGCCAAAGATCTTAGACAATTTCTAGCCTCACAAAGGTAGAAACAGAATCAACTTTTCAAAGCTGTCCTCTCACAGCCAAACATGTATTTTAACTCATTCATAGGTGTATACATGCAAATACATAAATACACACATACACCTTACATAAATACATGTAATAGATATTTGTTAAGAATGAAATTCACAACTAGCACCATAATAGGCTATACTTTATTGTACTCACATGGATTTGGTCTTTGAGTATGTTTCCAGTATGCTCTATAAATTGTATATATATTACAACTATCATTTCCTCTGTGTCTTGTTTATAGTAGGATAGTACAGATAATGCAACTTCGTTTCTTAGCCTCAGCAGAGGATTTTGGTAGCCTACATTTCTGCTTGTATATTTACCCATGATTCCTTTAGAAAGCCTGAGTAAACTATGGTGTAGAAAAATGCCTTCCAGAAATACTCAGAGTTGGCCTCATCACCAAGCTATTATAGGTTAGAAAACTTTATTTTTTATGTAAGTGGATCTGGAGTAGACTGGACATGTGTCCATTAAAATAACGCTAATATGCCTCCTTACCCTGTCTTCAGTGCCCACCATAATGAAACATGTAATGATCAACAAAATCAATATTTTTCAAAAGTTCCTTCACTTTGCCATGCATTCTTGTAAAGTATTTGTTATTACAAATGACTTTTAATAAAACAATGTCTTCCAAATTACTGAATAATATCATGAAGATCTCATAAATGTCTGTTCTCTAATTTTAGATATACAATTGATGGTGGAATCAGCACAAAATGTTTTACAGACACTATATTGGTTCATGAGGTAAAATTTATTTATGTAGATCTGTAAGAATCCTCATATACCTCAAATAAGGATTTTAATCTATTATTATTTATTTTTATTAATGTAGTTATTCTTCATTCACCTGTACACATTTTAAATATGAAAAGTACAGGTACCTACCTACATGGAAATTTTACAGAATAGAGGAAGAAAAGAATATTAGGGAAAATTATATTACATATTATATACATATTTTTATTAACAGTATTTCAAAATCTAGGAGAAATGCTTGTCTTTATTTATTCAATATATATTCATTTATATATAAAATATGTATTAAGTATATATACATACATATATTTATTTGAAGTATATACATACGCCAAAAGAATGTACATATAATATGTAATTTGGATAAATAAATAACAATATCAATTCTTTTGGGTTTTAAGACTTCTTACTGCTGTTTAAACTCTAAACCCCTTTTGAGTTTTTGATCAGGAGCACAAGAGATTACCCAAATATATGGGCTACTGTTTTTGCCTCTGTTACCTCTCATAGGTGCAAGCTAAGCCCCTGTTGCTTGAGACATCATGCACTTCAGAAACAAATCCTGGAATATCTGAGCTGTATCTAGCCCAGAATTCTTTTCCCTGAGGTAATAACTTTCATTGTTCTGGAGTGTGATATGCAAACTATCAAGTTTGGGAAGGCGGCAGTAGTGCTACCCAGTTGCAACACCTATGAAATACAGCAATGACCTGCATAACACAATAATTCTAATGGTTCAATTCTCGCACACTTAACTTGGAAGTAAACAAGAGCCTTCTAACAAGAGGGAAAATCATGAAAGTACTGAAGTCCAAGACAGTGAATGACCCAGAGCTTGTGAAATTATGGATCTTTTTTTTAAAATTTATTTGGTATTTGTTTGTTTTTTTATATTATTTTATTTTTCATTCAAAAAAATTTATACTTCCTTCCCTTCCTGCAGTCCCTTCCCACTTTCCCACTAATCCTCCTCCCTGCACCTGCTTCCTTAAGAGGGGGCAGGGTACCTTGCCCTGTGGGAAGCCCAAGGCCCACCCCCCTCCATCCCAGGATAGGAAGGTGTGCATCCATATAGTCTCAACTCCCAAAAAGCTAATACATGCAGAAGAGATAGGTCCCAGTGGCATTATCATTGGCTTCTCAGTCAGCCCCCACTAACAGCCACTTTCAGAGAGTCTGGTTTGATCATATGCTCATTCAGTCCTGGTCCATCTGGATTTGGTGAGCTCCCATTAGATCAGGCACACTGTCTCAGTTGGTGGACCAGCCTCTTCCGGTCTCTATTTCCTTGCTCATCTTCTCCCACCTTCTGCTCTTCAACTGGACCTTGGGAGCTCAGTCCATTGCTCTGATGTAAATGTGGGTCTCTGTCTCTATCTCCATCGATCAGACGAAATTTCTATGGTTATGATCAGAATATTCATAAATGTGACTATGGGACAAAGCTAGATCAGGCACCTTCTCCTCTGCTGCCCAAGTACCTAGCTGGCGACATCCCTGTGGACACCTGTGATCCACTCTAGAGCCAAGACTCTTGCCAATCCTAAAAAGACTCCCTTAATGTAGATATCTTATTCCATTCTCCAACATCCACACTTCCTCCATCTCCACCTTCTCATTCCCCCAAGCTCTCCCCAGTCCATCCCTTTTCCCTTCTCCCACCCTCTCTCCCTTTCACCTTCCCACACCTACCTACGATAGCCACAAATAGCATAAAGTATCTTGGGCTAACATTAACCAAGGAAGTAAAAGATCTATTTGAAAAAACTTTAAGAACTTGAAGAAAGAAATTTGAAGAGGATACCAGAAAATGGAAGGACCTCCTATGTTCCTGGATTGGTAGGATCAATATAGTAAAAGTGGCAATTCTACCAAAGGCAATCTCTAGATTCAATGCAATCCCCATCAAAATCCCAACAAAATTCTTCACAGACCTGGAGAGAACAATAACTAAGTATATATGGAAAAACATAAAGCCCAGGATAGCCAAAACAATCCTATACAATAAAGGAACTTCAGAAGGCATTACCATCCCTGACTTCAAACTCTATTACAGAGCTACAGTAATGAAAACAGCTTAGTATTGGCATAAAAACAGAGATGTTGACCAATGGAATCAAATTGAAGACCTGGATATTAATCCACAAACCTATGAACACCTCATATTTGACAAAGAAGCTAAAAGTATACAATGGAAGAGTGAAAGCATCTTTAATAAATGATGCTGGCATAACTGGATGTCAACCTGTAGGAGAATGAAAATAGATCCTTATCTATCTCCATCCACAAAACTCAAATCCAAATGAATTAAAGACCTCAATATTAATCCGACCACACTTAACCTAATAGAAGAGAAAGTGGGAAGTAGCCTGCAATACATGGGCACAGGAGACTACTTTCTATGTAAAACCCCAGTGGCACAGACAATAAGAGCAACAGTGAATAAATGGGACCTCCTGAAACTGAGAAAATTCTGTAAAGCAAAGCACACTGTCATTAAGACAAAAAGGCATCCTACTGAATGGGAGAAGATGTTTACTAACCCCACATTGGAAAAAGGACTGATCTCCAAAATATACAAAGAACTCAAGAAACTAGACAGTAAAATGCTAAATTACCCAATTAATAAATGGGGTAATGATCTGAACAGAGAATTCTCAACAGAAGAAGTTTGAATGGCCAAAAGAATCTTAAGGTCATGTTCAACTTCCTTAGCCATCAGGGAAATGCAAATCAAAACAATTTTGAGATACCATCTTACAGCTCTCAGAATGGCAAAAATCAAAAACACCAATGATAGCCTATGCTGGAGAGGCTGTGGGGTAAGGGGAACACTCATCCATTGCTGGTGGGAATGCAAACTTGTGCACTCACTTTGGAAACAAGTGTGGTGGTTTCTCAGGAAACTGGGAATCAACCTACCTCAGGATCCAGCAGTACCACTCTTTGGAATATACCCAAGAGATGCCCAATCATACTACAAAAGCATTTGTGCAACTATGTTCATAGCAGCATTATTTGTAATAGCCAGAACCTGGAAACAACCTAGGTGCCCCTCAATGGAAGAATAGATCAAGAAAGTGTGGAATATATACACATTAGAATACTACTCAGCAGTAAAAAACAATGACATCCTTAAATTCACATGCAAATGGATGGAAATAGAAAACACTATCCTTAGTGAGATATCCCAAACCCAAAAAGATGATTATGGTATGTACTCACTCATTAGTGGACCCTAGCCATAAACAAAGAACATTAAGCTTAAAGCTCACAAGCCTAGAGAAGCAAAATAGCAAGGTGAACCCAAAGAAAAACATATATAGATCCTCCTGGAAATTGGAAGCAAACAAGACCACCGAGCAAAAGGTGGAGGCACGGGAATTATGGATCTTAGAAAAGAAACTACTACCTCCAATTTATAAACCAGGTAATGCATCACTACAGTCTAAAATGCTATCCTTGTGACTATAGGTAAGTTTAGGTTTCATTCCTTATCAAAGAAATCTTTCTAAGCAGCAGAAGGAGACCATTACAGGAAACCACAATTGACCAAATGCAGAGACCATATGATCATGGGGAGTCCAGCTCCAATGCATAGATTACAAAGCAAATCCTGCACCAATGGCCCAGGGAACATAATGAAAGAGTAGGTGGGAAGACTATAAAAGTCAGAGGTCCAAGAAATCTGCTGTGAAATCATGCCCCTTATAAATGTGAGCAAATCTACAACCTGGCTACCTAAATGAGATCTGGAAAACATTAACATCAAAGAAGAAAATTTCATGGGTCCTCAACCCTAGACAAAAAAGCACCGGCAAGTAAGCAAAGCTAAGAGTGGGAGAAATGGCAATCCCCAGGGAAGACCTCCCAGTTGGTTATTCAACCCTAAGTAGTGAGCTCTAAAATTATATCAAATACATGCAAGTAACACTGACTGAGCAGGTTGGACATAATCTTTAGGTATGTGTGTGTACATGTCACAATAACAACAAAAAAATTTGCCGTGATTTTGAGATGCTATATGGGAAGGGTTAATGTAATGTGATGAAAACATAAAATGATATAATTATATCTTAATTAAACATAACCTGTTGCATAAATTACGCCATGAACTAAATATTAATAGTGCAATCAGGTGATCTGTACTTCATTAAAGTTTTAGGAAGATATGTCATATTTGAAAAGTCTTGAAATTCTTTAGTACTCACTAAATTTTATAAAACATTAATCTGACAATGGAACTGGACATTTGCTCACAATAATGATGTCACATTGATTTAAAGGAGAAAAACAGAGAACCCTACATAAGAATCAGAAAGGATACAGGGAAAGAATGAAAGAGCAACAGTCTGTATTTTATTTTCTCAGTTTGTTAGATCCCCCTACTAGAGGCTCCACAGTCAATATGAATACAACATATTAAGCAGATTTATTATTTCCATATTGGGCAATTTAGGTCAAAAGGCACCTAACAAAATTTAAAAGAGCCAGACAACAAGTATGATTGTTCAGCATGATGTATTCTAAATGTGAGAGGAAGGTGCACCCATGAAATCTCAACAACATGGTCACCTGAAGGAGATTTGTATAATGACAACACCAATTGACAGGCCAATGTGGATGGAGGAAACCTTACAAGGCCCTGCCCCAAGACAAACAGTTATGGCCAATTGCTGTGGAGAGAGGAAAATCAGTCTTCATTGTAGGTGAGACCCTAATACATTATCCAATCTCAAGTTGTCGGCCTGAAACACATGCATGCATGAATGGACTCATTTAATTTGTGTGTGTGTGTGTGTGTGTGTGTGTGTGTGTGTGTGCATAAAATAATAGTAATTAAAGAGGCCGTGAATTTGAAAGAGAGTGGGAGTAAGCTGTAATTGGTATGGGGGGAGTAAAATATATAAATACAATACTCATGCATGAAATTTTTACAAAAAAATAAATGCAAAAATATTTTTTCTGAAGCATCGTTTATCACTTGGTTACAATACTGACTTTGCAGACATTGCTAATGGTTCAGAGCAGCAATAACAAAATATTGTTATGGAGCTGGTAAGTAAAATATTGGTAGTAAACGAAAAAAAAATCTAATAGGCTTATTCAATAAGGACTAAACCAATACCATAGACCTCTGTATTTATTGTTTCTTTCCCTTTGTTCCACTTTTGGGACTTCCACTTAAAAGTGAAACTGCCTTTACTAAAAGTTAAAGAGGTGGCTAGAGGCAACTCAGTGGTAAGAACACTTACTACCCTTAAAGAAGACCCAAGTTTGTTGAACAGTACCCATTAACTCCTGTAACTCCAACTCCAGGTGTTTCAACACTCTCTTCTGGACTTCATAGAAATCTGTATTCACATGGGCAAACATACACACTTATACACAGAAATCTTTAATATTAAAAAATAAGCTACATACCATCTTAATCTTAAATACCAATGTAATTGGAAATGGTCTCAATTTTCCTTTATATACATTTTACAAAAGAGAGGAATTGTAGACAGCTACTCTGAGACATAAGGCCCCTGCCATGCATGAAGGAGGTTTCTCCAGAATTATACTCATCTAGAAGTGTGTGATCTGCACATCATCTACCAAATGAAGCTTTTAGACCTGTCAGTCAAATAAAATTGAGCATGCAATTCACACTAATTGTCATTTTTCATAAAATGGTTCATTAATTGAATTTATAATTAACTATAGTTCATTAACATGATGAAGCTGATCACACAAATTTTAGTTAATCCACTACATATACATATAAGGATCTTTCATATTAGGGCTGTTCTCTATGATAAAGCAGTTTCATACAGTCACTAGACTACCCACACACTGCTTGCACTGATATTTTTCAGACATAAATATCTAATAATTTTATAGTAATTAAAATTATTTACTTTTTTATTTCTATCTGAAAACCAGAAGATAAGCCTATTATTTTGTACTCTGAAAATATAACCTCTTGAAACTTTTGTCTCCTCAGTGTCTAATGTAGTGACTTGCTAGGGCTTTCAATAAAATTCCATAAGCTAAATGTCATAATTAACAGTCTGTATGGATAAAAATATGCTATTCTCCATTTTCATAAGTACATGCAACACTGTGTGAATAAATTTTAGTTATGAAAACAAAATTTCCATAGTCCTTAGTTTAGATGATGTTACTTTCTGGGGTACTGATGACAAAAATTATATGTAGGCATTTGGTGAATGGGATAATTTCCAACATAATATTTATCAAGGTCCATTAAAACAAAGTTGTAAAAATGTTTATTTTAAATTTTTATGCTTTTTGTATGTTGGACATGTCTCTTTTTTTAAAAAGCCACATTCTCTCTGTTGCATGCATATAATGGATTTCTCTTGCTTCATTATATTTTGTATTAGCAACCTGTAATTGTAAGTCAAATCTGTAATCTCTAACTTTAAGCTGTCTTCAGAACCAAATCATATCAATTGAACAACATCAAGAGTTTTCAGGAACTGCTTTAAAATTATATAATTGATCTAATCAAATAAAATAAACTTTATAAGAGTTTTGGTTGGCAATTACCATTAATATTTGCTACAGCACTGATACAATAAAATTCAAGAGTAGCATATGCTTCTGTGACCCTCTCCTCTGCTGCCTGAATACCTAGCTGGGGACATGCCCATGGAAACCTGGGATTCCCCAGGGCCAAGTATCTTGCCAACCCTAAAATGATTCTTTTAATGTAGATATTTTATTCCCTTCTCCAATGTCCACCTTTCCTCCATCTTCACCCTCCCACTCCCCCAAGCTCTCCCCAGTCCTTCTCCCTTCTCCTTCCCCCTCTCCCCTTCCCCTGCTCCCCTAACTCCCACCTCTATCCCCGCCCCCTGGCTTCCAACTTTTGCTTGATGATCTTGTTTGCTTCCAACTTCCAGGAGGTTCTGTGTATGCTTTCTTTGGGTTCACCTTGTTATTCGGCTTCTCTGGGCTTGTGAGCTAAGTGCTTAGTGTCCTTTATTTTATAGCTAGGGTCCACTAATGAGTGAGTACATACCATAATCATC
>PVIU01031429.1:0-14847 GCA_004026605.1 Ondatra zibethicus
AAATTGGACGTAGAAGACTGTTGGTACAGGATTTTGGGAAGCCCAAGATACTCCTCAGAGCCTCCACTGGTGTGCCTCAGAAACTGGGGGGCAGCATATCATCTCATATGCCTTAGTGCTGAATGTCAGCCATCCAGTGATGCAAACAGGAAATGAGGGCATAGTGAACTCTTCTAAACTATTCAGGGAGTCAGAGTTGACCATGAATATCCAAGTTTGCCCAGCTGATTGTGGGAGGTGGTAGTGGAAGTTTAACAACATCTATATAACAGTAATACCCAAGTCTTCTTTGTAGATTCTTGGTCAGCCATGCTGCCTTCAGCTTTGTTCTCATGACTACTTTCTCTGAAAAAAGAGACTCTGAAGGAAGCCAACCCAACAGGCCAGCAGCTATGCCCCATGAAGATCACAATTTCTGCACCCTGTGTAAAGTTAACAGTTAAATGTCATATGCTCTCAGCAGCTCTGTGCTCTTAGACTTTGGACATTGACTTTCTCTTTTGTTGCATTTCTTGGGTTTTCTTGATGATCAATGGACTCCAAAGGGGAAAAAGTGAACATAAAAAAAACATGAAGGAAAGTAAAAGAATAGATGCAGTCTGTGTAACTCTGGAGAACTGAACCAGTCTCAGGACATAAAACTTAGAAGCAGTAATAGTTCACCTTTCTATGAATAACAAGTCCAATTGTTATATATTATAGTACTTTCTCTGAAAATAAGGTCTTTGTCTTTGGAAACATTCAAGCAGAAGCTGTATACCACTTTGTATACCACTTTAATAGTACATTCACCAGAGGTGTCTTTACTGCTCTGAATTAATCTAGGTGGTTCATGAGGATCTAGAAGTTTGTGTGCTTAAGAATGAGGTGGGAGTCTATTTGATACTCACTGAGTTCATAATGTAACATTTCTCCTCTTACATGTCAGTGGCCCAGATAAGTACTTCCAGAAGAGCTCTAGCCGAATTGGAGGTACTTACTGGAAAGTTCGATATGAAGCCTTCCAAGATGAGACATTCCAGGAAAGGGTACATCAAGAGGAAGAAACACATCTTGGAATATTGGGTGAGGAATCTTTAACTCTAAAACTTCATGAACTAGAGGCAGAAGAAGTGAGGAGAACTTACAGCTTGAGTCTGGTGGTGATACAAGTGAAGACTGTGTAAAAATATCTCCCAAGTTGAGTCCCGAGAAATGAATGTTTGTAAAAAGTGTCCCATATTTGAGTGTATTTCAAAAACAATATGTTTTAATCATAGTCAAATAAAATTTTTTTCTGTGAGACTTCTGCAACATTACATTATTTTTGTTTAGGACAGATGTTCAAGATGGAAGTGAAAATTATATATCATGTCTCAAACTTTCAGCAATAAAATATTTTGGTAACATCCTCTATTACCACTGTGGTACAGATTATATTCTGTGAATTGCCTCTGTAGATGTATTCTTGAGGAATTATATAAAGGTAGTAGAGTCTACAGCCAGAATAATATCACTACATAGAGACATTTTCATTATTATTAGGAATAAAGAACTAGACTTGCTGTATGATCTTTGAGACTATATCTAGACGGTCCAAAGCACAGAATTAATACAATATATGAAGGTCAGAAATGATTTAATCACTTTATGGAACCAAGAAATGAAAGAGATTGGGTGGGAAAAAATTTGGAAGTAATATAATATTCCAGGGACATTTGTGTGCAGTTGATTCTAGATTGAAAGGAACAATGAGCGCTACATTGGTTGGCCTGGGAACTGTAATGAGAAAATGTCATCCCCAGAAAAGAGAGGTCTTGGTGTGTGTGAAGGAGTTTTGTTGGCCAGTTTTCTGTATATATACCCAGCTGTTCAGTTATGAAGACTGTGTGGAAATTGAGCTAGGAAAGCAAGCTAGGTTTAACCTTGGAGTAGTCAGTTTAAACAGTCAGGCTATTGTTTGGTATACTTGAAAGTGACTCCAGTCAGGTTGGAAGTGATAATGAGTAGCAAAGCACACAGAAGTCCAGAAGTTTTGCCTAGACTATCTACTTCCAGGTCTGTATTCTCTTTGCTTGAAATTTGGTTAAGATGTTGGTGTGCTCAGACCTTAGATGGAACCTCCTAGAAAATATTGGAGAACAGAGAATAAATTCAGGACTAATCAAATTGGATCTGACTGTAGTGTAGAACAAAGCCATGACCTTAAGTTCTGGCTCTGTAATTGCTGTTTGAATTTTTATAGGTTATCGCTTCTTCCCTGAAGTTATTTCATCTGTAAAATGGAGGTAATAAGCCCTCCTATTATACCTTAGAGTAATATGTGAGAATCACCAGAGATAATAGATTTAATAGTGCTTTTATTAATATAAATACCATGATGCTTAAATTTTTAAAGGGAAGCATTCTCTATCTTGTGTATATATATTCCATTACATTTTCTCTCCCTACCCTTGTGTTTCCACCCTTCATCTTGTTTTCATTCTCATGGTCTCTATTTTCTTATTTTTCCAGGACCAGTGATAAGGGCTGAAGTGGGTGATACAATCCAGGTAGTCTTCTACAACCGTGCATCCAAGCCATTCAGCATGCAGCCCCATGGTGTCTTTTATGAGAAAGACTATGAGGGGACTGTGTACAATGATGGTGAGCTGGAAGGGTTTCTGACAATGTAGGCTGCATGTGGCTCTAGACATAAAAATAAAGAATTGGGAGAAAGAGCAAAGTCTGTGGTCATATGAACGCATGAATGATGGAATAGTGAAGCAAAGCCCCCCCCATTAATAATAAAAAACTTTTTAAAAGGTATTTTTAGAAATGATCCCTGAAAATACAGTCTTGTATTTTCAGGCACACGTATAGGTTAGTGATAGAATTTATGTTCCACATGGGCAAAGTCAGAGTTGTAGTCTCAGGAACAAAATAAAAATATACTTAAATATATATATATATATATGTATATATATATATATTCTTGTTACAAAGTGTACACATCATGAACTTTTGGAAAACATAAATATAAAAAATTATAAAGCAATCATCATTCATAGGCAAATTGTCATGTGCATTTTATATGCCCTTTAATATTTTCTATAATTATAATGTATACTTAAGAAATGGGATGATATGATTTGAACAGTTTTTTATTCTACTATTGTCTACACTGTATCTGTCTACAATCATAAGGCAGTCAGGATTTGTCTTTTACGAAGCCAATATTGTGAAGAAGGGGACAGAGTTATATAGGTAAAAACCAAATGCAAACTTCTACTGATCCTTGTTATAAACATGTAGTACCAGTACTTCAGAGGCTGCCAGCTATGAAACAAGACCCTCTCTCAAAAAAGCATAACAAGTTTGGTGTGGTGGCTCATGGTTATGATCACAGCAGTTGGGAGGCAGAAGAGGATTGCCAGGAAGGGTGAAGCCAACTTGGGCTACTGCTTAGCTCTAGGCTAGCCTGTGCTACCTAGCGAAATTATGTCACAAGAAAATTTTAAAGAATGAAGCAAAGCAGAAACATTGGGGATAACTTAAGAAGTTTGGACACAGACTAGTCCTTGAATGATATTAGGAAATTTCTTAGCTGTGATAATACTGTTCTGTTAACACAAAGGAAATTTTTAAGATTTCTTTTTTCCTCATTTTTATTAGCTCTTTTAGTTTCATACAATGTATTTTGATAATATGCACCCCTCCAACCATTACTCCCAGATCCATCCCCACTTCCTTACCAACTCAACTTAGTATCTTAAAAAAAATGATTCCAGTTTGTGCTGCACATATGTTCTTGGATGTGGGCCTTCAATGGAAGATCTTCAACCCATCAAGGGCTGCACACTTTAAGAAAATGGACTCTCCCTCCCCAAGCAGCCAATAGCTCCTTAGCTAGGTGGAGGACTTTGTATTCAACTCTATTCTCCAAGATGGAATTTTGTTTGGCTTGAGATTGTAAAGGTCTTGTACATGCTTTTTGGGGGAAGGGCTGCTTGTTCTTCCTGGCTGCCTGGCTAGCTTACACCTGGAATAATTACACAGAAACCGGATTAATTAAATCACTGCTTGGCCCATTAGCTCTAGCTTCTTATTGGCTAACACTTATATTAATTTAACCTATTTCTACTAATCTGTGTATTGCCACGTGGCAGTGGCTTACCAGGTAAAATTCCCAGCGTCTGTCTCTGGTGGCTCCAAGGCGTTCCTCTGACTCCACCCTTCTTTCTCCCAGCATTCAATCTAGTCCTCCCTCCTACCTAAGTTCTGCCCTATCAACAGGCCAAGGCAGTTTCTTTATTCATTAATGGTAATCACAGCACACAGAGGGAACTCCCACATCACATGCTCTCTCAACTGCTATGAATTTGCCTGTGTAGCTACACTGCTGTGTTCAGAAAACAGGTTTCTTGTAGCCTCCTCCTCTGCCTCTTAGGATATTTCTGCTCCCTTTCTGTAATTACTTCTGAGTCTTAAATATCAATATTCTGTTTCAGGCTGAGGAATATCCAGTCTCTTTTTCTTTATACCTTGGTCAGTTGTGCAGTTGTGAGTTACTTTGTTAGTCACTATCTACTGCAGAAAGAGGTTTCTCTGATGAGGACTGAAAGTTGCACTAGTCTATTCATAGAAAAATACACCAATCATTAGCAGTGTGTTTCATAGTATGATAATTTCGTAAAAAGATAGTAATAGCTTCTACCCTAGGATCTATAACTTGTCTATCCACAGGATCCTGGCCCCAATAATAGTTCTAGGTATGGCTTTCAACTTGTGGGGCAGGCCTTAAATCTAATCCAATCACAAAATGGCTGATTACTCCCACAACATTAATGTGCAAGTGATATGTCTTGCCAGGGTGACTGTTGGTGTAGTTCATATGGTTCACAGCTAGGTAAGGTTGGTTCCTTTTCTCTTCCTCTGGCATTCTTATTACCATCTAACATTATGACAGCTAACCAGTAGATGGGAAGTTTCCAGGCATATCAGCTTGATTTCTCCATGATCTATGACTCAAGTGTATGGTGAATTCAGCAACAGAGCTTTGTTATCTAGTTCTGGAGGGTAACGAAAAGCATTGGCAAGAGCCTTTAGTATTTAGGGGTTAATGGGACTTTACTTATCAACATCTCCAAAATAGATAACCCATTCCTGTCATTGGACTTATTTGTTGACCTGTGGACATGCTTTGCTGCTATGGGTTAACTCCATTTAAATTCTTTGTTGATGGTGCATGAGTATATTTTAGGAAACCTTTAATGATACTAGGTTTCCCATATGACTTTTTCAAAATGTCTCTAGTATCAGTTTATGTTTCTATTCCCTCCTCTGTGCTGCCATGTCCTTTTCTTTCCTATTTAACCCTTCCTATATCAGTATTCCTCTTTAATATTACTGTGTTCTATTTCCCCTCCCTTGAAACCTGCTCACTCCCAAGGTACCTTGCTGAGTTCCTGACTTCTATGGGTATTCCAAATGAAACACACACGTCCAAAGAGTCAAAGCTAACATTCACAAATGGCAGAAAACATTGTTTATCTTTCTGGTCCTGGGTTACCTAACTCAGAAAGATTATTTATCACTCTATTTACATGAAAATTTCATTTTTTCTAAACAGTTTGAATATTACATAATGTGAATGTACAATTTTTCATTATCCATTTATCAGTTGATGGACATCTAGTATGTCTCTATTTTCTAGCTATTGCTAATAGAACAGCAATGAAAATGGATGTGCAGGTATCTCTATGGTAGAATACAGAATCCTTTAGGGATATGCCCAAGAGTGGTATAACTGGATCATGTGGTGGCTCTCTGTATAGTTTTTTGAAGAATCTCTATACTGATTTCAATAGTGGCTGAACCAGTTTACACTCCCACCAACAGTAAATAAATGTTCCCCCTTCTCTACATCCTTTCCAGCATGTGTTGTCATTTGTTTTCTTAATCTTGGTCATTCTAATTGGGGTAAGAAAAAGTCTCAGGTAATTTTAATTTTAATTTCGCTGATGGCTAAGGATGTTGAACATTTTTAAGTGTGTTTCTCAGTCATTTGGGTTTCATTGTTTGAGAACAGCCTAGTTCTGTATCTCATTTTTAACTGGACTGTTTCAATTGATGATCATATATATACACATACATACATACATACATACATACATACATATATATGTATGTATGTATGTATTCATTGTATGGACTAACCTTCCATGAGATAAATACCCGGTAAAGATCTTTTCCAATTCTGTAGGCTGAAACTTTGCCTGAATGATGGTATTATTTGCTGTACAGAAACTTTTCAGTTTCCTGAAGTTTTGGTCTTAGTGCCTATGCTGTTGGTGTCCTGTTCAGAAAGTCCTTTCTTGTGGCAAGGGGTTCAAGGCTATTTGCCACATTCACTTCTGTCAGATTCAGGTTATCTGGTCTTATGTTGAGGTCCTAGATCCATTTGGAGTTGAGTTTTATACAGGGTGAGAAATAAGAATCTCGTTTCATTCTACATGTAACTATCTAGTTTGACCAGCACCACTTGCTGAAGATGCTATCTTTTCTCCAACGTTTACCAATGACCACTTTTTCAAAAGTCAGATGGATGCCAGAGTGTGGGCTTATCTGTAGCTCCTCAGTTCTATTCCATTGAAAAATGTGTCTCTTTTATTGTCATTACCATGCTGTTTTATTATTATAGCTCTCTAACACAACTTGGAATCTGGGATAGTGATACTGCTAGCTTTCCTTTCATTGTCTTGGGTTGTGTTTGTGAATCTGGATTGTGTATCCTAGGTCATTCGTGTTTCCATACGAAATTTAAGATTGTTTTTCAATTTCTGTGAAGAATTGTATTGGAATTTTGAATCTGTATACTGCTTTTAGTAAGATGACTGTTTTCACAGTATTAATGCTGTCAGTCCATACATGATGGGGGGTCTTTCCATCTTCTGGTATCTTATTCAGTTTTCTATTTCTGTATCTTAAAGTTTGCATTGCACAAGTCTTTCAAATCCTTTGTTAGATTTAGTACAAGATATTTTACTGATTTTTTGAGGCATTTGTGAAAAAAAATTATTTCCCTGATTTCTTTCTTGGTATAATTTCTCTTTATTTATGTGAAGTCTACTGAAGTCCTTCTGTACATGTATTGCTTTTATTGGTTAATAAAGAAGCTGCTTTGGGCCAATGGCTTAACAGAATATAGCCAGGCTCGAAGAGATATAGAGAGAGAGTAGGCAGAGTCAGGGAGATGCCATGTAGCTGCCGGAGGGGAAAGATGCGAGCTGCCAGCTGGAACCTTGCCTGTAGGCCACGAGACTCATGGCAAAATATAAAATAATGGAAATGGGTTAATTCTAGATGTACAAGCTAGCTAGCAATACACTTAAGCTATTGGCCAAACAGTATTGCAAATAATATAATTTCTGTGTGATTATTTTGGGGCTGAACTAACAGCCTCCTACAACATAATGGTTTTTGTCTGTTACTAGTTTTCTAGTCTACTACTTTGTTGAATGTGTTTATCAGGTATAGGAGATTTCTGGCAGAATATTTAAATATTCCAGGCCATATGTATCTGTAAATTCATGCATTTATTAGAGTTTTCCAACATGGTGGAATATAGATTTTATAATACATCCTCATGATTCTCTAAATTTCCTTAGGGTCTATAATAATATCTCTTTTCATTTGTATTTTTCTTAACTTGGACTCTCAGTTTCCTTTGGTTAAGTTGACTAAAGGTTTATTAATGTTTTCAAACAGTCAACTCTTCTCTTTGTTGATTTATTGTATTGAATTTTTAATTTCCATTTTGTTAATTCAGCCCTTATTTTAGTTACCTCTTACCATCTATTTTTTGGAGGGTGTTGTTTGCTCTTGTTTTTCAAGGCCTTTAGTTGAATCATTAATGCATTTATTTAAGATTCCTTAATTTTTTTATGTAGGCATTTACTGGTAAACTTTCCTCTTAGCATTGCCTTCATTGTGTCCCATAGATTTGAAATCTTGTCTTTTCATTTTTATTCAATTTTAAGAAGTTTTTTTAAAGTTTATTTTTAAAGATTCATCTATTTTTAATTTTATACATATGAGTGTTACCTATATGTATGCATACCTGGTGTATAGATGTCAGGTGGAGTAATGGGAATTGAGGCTGTGGGCAGTTGTGAGCTGCCATGTGGGTTCTAGTAAGCAAACTCAGGTCCTCCGAAAGAACAGCAAGCACACATACCCTCTGGCCCCACTCTCTAAACTTTACAGGAATTTAAAAAATTTTCTTAATGAATTGACTTCATCCTTGACTCAGTTATTATTCAGGTGTGTGTTGTTTAGTTTCCATGAGTTTTTATACTTTCTGTCATTTCTTTGGCTGCTGATATCTAGTTTTATTTTATTGTGGTTAGGTAGAATGAAGGATGTGATTTCAGTTTTCCAATACTTGTTGAGGCTTGCTTTGAGTCCTAGTATGCCATCTATTATGGAGAAAATTCCATAGGCTGCTGAGAAGAACACTTATTCTTTGATGTCTATGTGGAATGTTTTGTGGATTTCTGTCAGATCCATTTGATTTTTTTTTATGTAATTTAGTTCCAACTTATCTCTGTTTAGTTTATTTCTGGATGATCTGTGCATTGGTAAGAGTCAGGTGTTGATGTCAACCATTGTCACTATACTGTGATGAATGCATGGTTTTAGTTCTGGTAGTGATTCCTTTATGACATCAGGTACCAGTATGTTTGATGTGTTTATGTTCATGATTGTAATTACCTGTTGGTAGCGGTTTTCTTTAAAGGTCATGAAATATCCTCCTTAAGACTTGGACTAGTTTTTTTTTAGATATAAGAATAGCTACATCTGCCTGTTTTTCAGTTTCATTCTCTTGGAATGTATTTTTTAACATTATTTTTTAACCCCTTTAACTTAAGGAGGTGTCTGTCTTTCATGGTGAGGTGCATTTTATGAAGGCAACAAAAATGTGGATCCTCTATTCTAATAAAGTTTTTTTAGTCTGTATCTTTATTATAGAATCAATATCAATAATCTTCAGTTATTATTGAATTATTGAATGATGTGTGTTAATTCTTGTCATTTTGTTGATTTGGTAGTATTTTCTTAAATCTCTTTTGGTTGCTTGTCCTGGCATTGCTTATTTGTTTCTTGTGACCTCTTGGTTGTGTTTATTCTTCTCTCCAAGTTGAAGTAATTCTTCTAGTATTCTCTGAAGAACTGGCTTTCTAGTCATAAATTCCTGTAGTTGAAGGCAGAGTTTTTATTGGGACCTCCGGCTCCAAAGTAAATGCAGAGACTTAATATTAATTGTAAATGCTCAGTTGATAGTTCTGCCTTATTACTAACTAGCTCTTACAACTTAAATTAGCACATTTATATTCATTTATACTCTGCCATGTGGCATTACTGCTCTTTCATCTTGCACCTCCTGTTTCTTCTCCTTATCTGGCTGGTGACTGCCTTGACTCTGCCATTCTTCCCAGTGTCCTTAGTCTGGTTCTTCTGCCTAATCTTATCCTGTCCAGCTATTGGCCAACCAGCTTCTTTATTAAACCAATCAGAGTGACATATATTCAAGCAGTATAAAGGAATAGTTCACATTTAGTTTGTTTTTACCATGGAAATTTTGTTTAATTTTTTTGGTTTCTTTTTTGAGAAAGGGTTTATAATTTTAATAGTTTTTTGGGGGTATAATAGTCGGTATTGACAATCTTGACCTCTCACATCTTGGAGTCATCTTTCTAGGCCTTTCTGACTTCAGAGGTTTGTCTTTAAATATTAATTGTTGTTCTAATAAACCTGCCTTTAAATGTGACTTGACTTTCCTCTCTTGTATCTTTCAATACACTTCCTTTATCGTCTATTTCTAATGTTTTAGCTATAATGTGTCTGGCCATTGCTCTTTAGACCTTTTGTGCCTGAATGGACATTTTTTTCTCTTGGTTGGGAAGTTTTATTCTATGATTTTAGTAAGGATGCTTTCTATGCCTTCACTGTGGTATTTTTCTCCTTCTGTGCTCATATTTGAAGGCTGGGTCATGGTGTCCTAAAGCTCTTTCATGTCCCATTTATATGTATTAATTTTTTTCCATTGACCTTTACTAAATGATCCAATTCCTCTGCTTTGTCTGCTATCCCTTATTCTGTTTATGGAATGATACAATTTGTTCATGAGGCTTTCCACCTACACTTCTAATTAACTTTTTGAGTTTTTCATTTTCAGCATCTTTTAAGTTTGTCTTTTCTTAAAAATGTAAACTTTATTTTCATGTCTTGGATTGACTTAATTATTTCAAGTACTTTTTTGCCTTTGTCTTATTTGGGTTGTCAATGTGACAATCGTTCTTTTTGTTTTTGTTTTTTTTTGTCTGAAAGTGTCTCCATTTATTTTCAACAGGGGATATTGCTATGGGATTTGTGACGTTATTTTGCTCTTTTGTGTCTTGTTATTATTTCTGCATTAGGATTTGCACATCTGGGGTTACTTTGCTAATTTAGTTTTTCTTTTGTTTTTGTTTAACACACTTTTCTTTCTTCAGCAGAGGGTTTTATAATGTTCTAGAAAAGGCTAAGTCATATTAGCATTGGAATATTGGTTTCCTCTGTTTAACTGGTATTTGGGACTACATCCTCTATTGGTTCTTGGTTAAGAAGTCTTGAGCAAGTTTCCTTTGGCAGTATAGATTTGTCCTGGGTTTAAAGGCCTCAAAGGGCAACTAGAGCTTCTAATTAGGGAGTTGGCATGGCTTTGGGACTCTAGGTCATTTTTGATAACTGGAGGATCTTTCCTGGGAATTGAGCTGGGATCTGGTGAGTACCAGAGGAAGGGATACATTCAGGCTGAGGGAAGGTAGCTGGTCCTGGCACTCAGCCTTAGGATTGGTGACATGATTGGAGGAGGCATTTAGGAAGATCAGTGGGAGCCACTTGGGTCCATAGTATGTGATGTGGCTACAGGGGCCCTGGTAGTAAGTTCAATTTTTATTATTTTTAATTATGCATATGTATGTTTGTGTATATGCATATAAATTCAGATGCCCTTGGAGGCTGGAGATGTTCAATCCCCCTGAAGCTGGTGTGAGTTGTGATCTAACTGAAGTGTGTCCTGGGAACCAAACTCAGGTTTGCTGCAAGAGCAGTATATGCTGATCTATTTTAAGTATAAGGTCATAGTGGTTTAAAATTTATTTGTAAATGACTCAGCAAAAGAAAACAAACAAGTTAAAACCTGTGTGTATGTAGGTAGATGTACAATATGCACACATAGAGGACTTTTATCCTCTTATGGTCACTGAGGATAAAGCTTAGGACTACATACATGCTAAGCAAATGTTCTGCCACTGAGCTATACCCCTCAGTAGACGCAGAGAAATTAAAGATGGCAAAATTTTATAAATAGACATTGAGTCTAGATGCTAAGATCATAATTGTGTCATTTTTAAACTCTTTTTGTTTCTTATTATAAACACTGAGTTTCATAATGGTAGTTTCACATGTATACAATGTGTTCTTATCATACTTACCCATATGACACTTCTTCTACAACCACTCTCTTTTCTCAACCCTCCTTTTATTTCACATCAATTATACCATTCTTTAAATTTTTCTGTTTATGAAATTTAAGGAGCTAGAAATGATGAGTGAATAAGAAAAGATAAATTCATAGCACATCAAATTTTATCCCTTTACTACAAGCCATGCTACCAGTGTACTTTTCTATGTTCTTCATAGGATTTTAATGATTACTTCTTCAGGATATATTTTTAAGATGCAAAATGAGTTTGTCAGAGGACATTCATGTTGAAATTTTTATCAACTGCTTCCATATTGTTCTCTGGACAGATTTGCAGTCTGATTAACTTGTAGTTGCATCAACAGTACAGAAAGGTCTCTTTCTTTAGAGCCTCACCTGCACCAGAAACATCTTTTTACTTTTTGTCAAAATAAGAGTCTAACAAGCAACATCGATGCAACTCATTGTTGTTTCCATTTGCAGTTATCTGATTGCCTTATGTTAACATTTTTTACAGTAATTACTATGAATCTTTATTTCTATTCATGAAGGATCTTAAAGTTTTTGCATTTTGCCAGTATTATTTTCAAAAAGAGTTATTTCTGTCTACATTTAAACAAGAAAAAAGAGCTAGATACCATTTAGACCATTTTCATTACACTGATTGAAATTTATAAAATATTTGCCAATTTGATAGGTCAAAATGATTTAAATGCATTCATTTATATGTCTTTGATTGGTAATATGCTGAAAATAAAAAAACTACAATTCTGTGCATTGCTTGATCATGTTGTGTGTCCATTTAAGAGAATACAGCCTTAAGACGGGCTGCCGTTCAGTGATAGAACTCTCTTGTCTAGCATGAAAAAGGCCATGAATTTGCACTCATGCACTGCAGTATCCATTATTGCATGGTACTGCCATCATTGTTGCCTTAAAATGTCATTGTAGTTTATAATTTTGGAGCCATTGGTCCTTACTCTAGCCATTGTAAGTAATGGCTTCATGTTTCCCTGCAGGTACAGCTCATCCTGGCTTGGTAGCCAAGCCCTTTGAGAAAGTTACATACAAGTGGACAGTTCCTCCCCATGCTGGGCCAGCTACTCAGGATCCTGCCTGCCTTACCTGGATGTACTTCTCTGCTGCAGATCCCATAAGAGATACAAATTCTGGCCTGGTGGGCCCTCTGCTGGTTTGCAAGGCTGGTGCCTTGGGTGCAGATGGCAAACAGGTATTTCTGGGGAGTCTGGGGTAGGAAGATTGGCTGGAAGGAACTAAAACTGAGTTTCCGGGTGTGCATCAAGAATGGGGTTGGATCCTGGAGGTAAGGGAATAGAGAAAAGAGAAACCAAGCAATTATATCAAAAATTAATAGTTGGTGACAACCTGTTCTTAAGTATATTACTATTTTATATGCAAACACACATCTTTCTTAGCTTTTGATTCTTACGTTTTTCACATATCCCAATTATTATTCCCCCTTCTACCTCAGTGACCCATAAACTTGTTTGTAACCCACATACTTGCTTTAATATTTGTTTGCCATTTTTTGCCTATCTCATCATTTCTGTGTAACTTTGGACTAGTTACTTGAAGTCTCTTTAATTTAACTTCTTCATCTGTAAAGAAAGGGTTAACAACTGAAGTTATCTTTGATTTCTTGGAGAAGTCATAAAATTAATACACATCAAATGCTTACTACTGTGTCTGGCATATAGTAAGCACCCAGTAAATAACAGCTTTAACAATAATAAATGGTGTTAATGCATTTCTAATTTTTTAAACCATTTTCTAATTTCCCTCCATAGACCTTCCGCGCTTTCCTAGCAACCTTCCCCTCAATCCTCTCCACAGGTGACTTCAAGCTATCTTTGGTCACATCCTGTGCTATGATTCCTTAATCCACAGCCTGTGCTTCTTCCCTGCTTCCTTTCCTACATGATTTGCCTCTAGTCTTCTTCCTTTACTCTGACCTTATCTCCTCGACAATTTGAAGTCTTCCTGAGGAAAATCTGCCTAGCAACAGCTGCAGCTCTGAGCGTGAGATATGGGCCTGGCTCTGAATCTGCAAAAAAGAAATGAGAAAGAATCAGGAATCCTTGGGTCTACAACTACGCAGTACTCAGCTGCTGAAACCATTGTCATTCCTCCCTCTATTTCTTTCCAATGGGACCACAGAAAGGAATGGATAAAGAATTTTTTCTCCTCTTCACCGTGTTTGATGAGAACAACAGTTGGTACAGTGATGCCAATCAAGCAGCTGGTATGTTGGATACCCGACTGCTCTCAGAGGATGTTGAGGGCTTCCAAGAATCCAATCGAATGCATGGTAAGGGGAATGGTGTTGCCTTTGACTATAACTTTGGGGTCCCAAGGAAACATGCAACTCGAATCATACTCATAACCAATTCCTAAAATTACTCATTTCATTGGTAATCTTTATACAAGGGAAAAGCTAGACTGAGGGATTTCAAGCTATGGGAAATCATAGTACAGGGCTGATATGCTATTGAGCATGATTTGAGTAGTCTGATCTCATCTCCCTATTTTGTCTGTGTTTTTGTTTTCCAGCTATCAATGGGTTTCTGTTCTCTAACCTGCCCAGACTGGACATGTGCAAGGGTGATACAGTGGCCTGGCACCTGCTTGGCCTGGGCACAGAGACTGATGTACATGGGGTCATGTTTGAGGGCAACACTATACAGCTTCAGGGCATGAGGAAAGGTGCAGCCATGCTCTTTCCCCACACCTTTATGATGGCTGTCATGCAGCCTGACAATCCTGGTAAGTGCTTCGGTAGCAGGCACAAGACTCATGGGCATTGTTAAGTAGGGGGTCAAGAGTGACAAGGGATGACATGGGAGGAGGAAAGGCTGGTAGGAAGAAAGGGGTGTGTTCAGGAGGCTTGGGAGATTTTCAAAACACTTTTATCTCTTCAATGTATGGTCCATGTTCTGATTATTTGATGTTTTCTTCGTTTGCAGAGTGAGTAGCAGGTTGAGAAAGCTCTGTTCTGGAGCAAGAGGAGGGAAGTTCAGGCACTGCTCAGCTTCAGGGCAGCGCTGATGTGACAGCTCTTGGCACACAGCTCTTTTGCTATATAGCGATAAATTATAACAGAGTACTTATGTTCAGGAAGTCAATGGAATGTTCATATGTTTTCAACTCTGCTATTCTGTGAAGGTTTCTGCAAGCTCTCCTATTTGTGTGTGTGTGTGTGTGTGTGTGTCTGTCTGTGTTAAGTCAAATGTATTTGTAATGAAAACAAATGACTAGAGAAAGCTATGTTTGTTCAGCTACATGCCTTAGTTATAACTAAGATTTGAGGAACTCTTGTGACCTCCTTTCGGGCTCTAATA
>PVIU01031430.1:0-14847 GCA_004026605.1 Ondatra zibethicus
CGCACAAATGCATTTGATACCTCGGCGTAGTCCATGGTCTTGCCATCTGTACAAGAGGAAAGAGGCAGGTGAGATGGCCTAAGAAAATGGAGCTGCCAGCCAGCCTAGGCTTTCACTCAGAGCTGTAGACCCGGTACTGACCCTCCATGGTCTCCGTGAGTCGGTCTGCTACTCTCCTCACCACAGCTGACATTGTCATTTTGCCATTCAACAGGAGCTCCTCAACAATCAGCTCGCCGGTGTCACTGTACAGCGTTTTGGTAGTATAGATGTACCGGGGATACCGAAGCATTCGCAACACCCGGCTACATTGGGCTTCGTACTCCACCACACTGCGCTTATGCACATGATAGATCACCAGATTATGGTGGATGAGGACACAAAGGGCTTTTTTCACCTAGATGGGACCCAAAGAAAGAAAAGAAAGACCTGGAGCTACGTTACTCATGGCTGCTGGGAATACTGCCCACCCCCGACCGCTTAGGAAGCATTCGATAACTAGCCAAGAGTTTTCTGAATTTTTGTGCTTATTTTTAAAAGCAACTGAGTCTGAGTTGAAACAACACAGACCCATCCGAACAGGACCTGCCTCTTGTCTGCACCAAGGACTTCTGTGCCTACAGTACAATGTCTGCAGCCAAACTTATCCCTAGGTCCCAGGACAGGGGACCCAGGGCCCATGAGCAGCAGAACTTGCTGTGGCAGCCATCTAGGCCAGTTCCCGCCATGACAGGACAGGGACTGAATTTGACTTGACTGCACATAGACTTTTACTTCCTCTTTGTATTATGTAGTTAATAAGAATCAAATGTCAATGGAAGAGATCAAGAGAATTCCTTGCTATGATGCCCATTTTATCCTTGATCTCTGTCTTTTTTCTAGTTTTCCGTTTTGAATCAGGGTCTCATGGAGCACAAGATAGCCTTATACTTGTTACGTAGCTGAGGATGACTTTGAACTTCTGAGCTTTCACCTTTCAAGCGCTGGGATCATAAACATAAATCACCACACCCAGTTTTTTGAAGTGTTGGAGAGCAAACCAGAACATCCTACATGCTATGAAGTCACTCCACCAACTAACTGAGCTACATCCTCAGCCAGGACCACGACGAAAATCTTTCACACCACAATTGATCTGTTTTTCCTATCATTTTTATTCCTTAAAGACAGTGCCAGATTAGTAGACTTACTGTGAATGAATGAGTGCGGCAGGGGGATAACAAAGATTACTTACACAGCAAAGACGAGCTAAGGACACTCTGAGGAGCAATGCGCTGGGGCCTAAGTACAATACCACACCCCCACCCCACCCCATGGTGGTTCTGATCATAGGGCAGGCTTTTTTATTTCATTTTCTAGGGGAAGGAGTACCACTGTTATAAGGTGGCTGAAGGAAATGAATTAAAGAAGCAAAAGAGAGCAAACTGGTATTATCTAAACATACCTGGTCCAGGGATGTTCCTGTGTCATGGGCAATTACTCTAAGAGGCTGGCTGCCGGTTCTAATTAGGTGGACTCCAATTTTTTCTACAATCTCACCAAAATGCTCTTGCAGCAATAAAGAGCACAGTTTAATTTCTGCTTGAGTCATTGTGCCTGGAGTCTCAGAACTAGGAAAGAACAACAATATAAACTCACATATTTTTTTCTAGAAGGCAGCTTGACAATACACATTAAAACCTTAAAATCTTGCATATATTTGCTTTAATACTTTAATTTGGGATCCTTTATTCCATGGAAATAATAAAAAAAATGCCATTTGTTCTCTTCATAATACTGGCACTGTATACTAAAACAGTCCAGCATCTGTCAATAAATTAAATGATTATACACTATGCCAATATTTAAAATGACTTTGCACACTATAATTAGCATAACATTACTTGGAATGTGTAGTAATAGAAGCGATTGCGATGGCTAGGTATGATGGTGTACACTGTCTGAAATTCTAGCACTCAGGAGGCAGAAACAAAAGAATCAATAGTTCCAGGCCAACCTGGCATACAAAGTGAGTTCAAAGTTGGCCCGTATTGGACAGTGAGACTCTGGTGGATGATACGCCCACCCATCAAAACAAAAGACTGGAAAACTAAACATCAAATGTATTTTCTAAAGTCAGGTATGGTGGTGCATGCCTGTAGTTGTAGCACTTGAGCGGTGAAGGCAGGAGGGTCAGGGGTTCAAGGTTACATACTGATTTCAATGCCAGCCTGGCTACGTGAGACCCTGTTTCAAAAAAAAAAAAAAGCCATTTTCCTCTATATTCTATTTACTTTTATGGGATTATATGTGGCTTCAATAATCTTTAAAGATTGGGTTTATTTAGGTATGGGTACTCACATTTGTAATCAAGGCCCACCTGGGCTACATAATGAATACCAAACAAACTTGGTCCAGAGAGACCGCTTAAAAAAAAAAAAAAAAAAGAGGTGTGTGTGTGTGTGTGTGTGCAAATGACTTGTAATCTGTCATAGATACAAATAACTACGGCCCATGGCTCCGTGGGAGTACAAAGTGTCATTTCCTAGCCATAAACCTCAATTTAGAAGGCAGGAAGTAAAGAGCTTCTCAACAGGGTGTTTCAATTAGGAGAAGTTACGTTCCCTTGAGAACCATATTGAATTTTTACTCCGTGACAAATGGGAAACAAGCAGAAATGGATGGAGCTGATTTATAAATTACCTCCCTATCACAAGTTGTTCCTGCCATTATTCATCTATTTCTCCAACGCTTTAGTACCTAAGTCTTTGTCCCTCTTGCCACGTTGTCGGAGAGGAGGCTATTTCACTTATCCACCCGTCTTTGGAGCAACATCCCCAGATCAGTTGCCATCCTTGAAAAGCGTTTCCAAGGCGCCTGGCTCCTTTCCCTTCATGCGAGTTCCTGTTCCGGACTTCGCTTCTTGGCCCTGAGTCAGGGCCTCCACATTCCGGCGTCGTTTTTCACTAACCTTAGGGTCAGTGCTAATTTAGAAGCTCCAAATGTTATCCTCCGGAGACCAGCAGCCTAAGCTGGGGACCAGCCCGCCGCCCCTTCTCGAAAGTAGAGCACCATTGAGGCGGACGCGGAAGAGCTGCGAGCACGGGCCGCTCTAGCCGGCAGTGTCGGTGGTTTCCGGGGACGCTCTCTCCTTCCTCTCGGTGGAAGGCTGGAGGACCGGCCAGGGGCTGTCTGAGGTGCGGGCGGGCTCTCCTGTGCCTCTGGTGCCGGGAGGCGGGCCTCGGGTCGCGCGGCCGCTGGCGGGCGGGTCTCTCGGGGCCGGGCGGACTCACGTGACCCTTGCGGGCCCTGGAGCTGCCGGCCGCACAGAAGAGGCGGCGACGACGGCGGCGGCGGCGGCGACCGCAGCCCGGGAGGTAGCGGCCTGGGGAGGGACCGCCGGCCGCCCTTTCGGACATCGGCGGCGGAGGCGAAACATGGCGGAGGCCTCGGCGGCGGGGGCGGACGCGGGCTCCGCTGTCGCCGCGCACCGTTTCTTCTGCCACTTTTGTAAGGGCGAGGTCAGCCCCAAACTACCGGTAAGAGCCCCGTGTGTCCCGCCCGCGGGCGCCGCGTAGATCCTTGGCCCCGTAGGCTGGAAACTGGGTCTCGGGCTGCCTTGCATACCCGTGATTCCCCTGACACCGGTGTCCTCGGTACCTGCTGCCCGCTGTCGCCCTGCACTGGCAGCAAATGCTAGGCGTCAGGGCCCCGGTCGGTCACTCCTGCCTAGCCCTCATTTCCGCGGCCGCTCCAACCTGCCCCTCATTTCGCTTCCGCCCTTCAACACCACCCCCATCTTTTTGTCTTCCCCGGTGAATTCTCCGTTAAGTCTCCGCTCAGTTTGCTTGCGGTCCCCTTCCCTGTCTCCTTTCCGCGATGACCTATCCCCCGTACTCTTTTCGCGGTTGCGTCTCACCTTCCTCTCCCTCTTTCCCCACTACTTCTCAACCAGATCCTCCCCTTTCCGCATCCTCAGCGAGACAAAATAGCGGACTGCTGAGGACTCCCTAATAGGTGGCGGCGAAGTGCGGAAAGAGGAGGTTTGGAAGGGAGCAGGGAAGTGGGAGATTGTGTTCTTCAATGGTTCTGTGGGTTCTTGTGAAAGTGAAAATAGCGGTGTACTAATGACTTGCAGACCGTCTGTGCTCCCTGTTGATATTGAAGGAAATGGCTTTAGGAAGAAAGCAGGACGTACTGTTTCAACTTAGTTTATTTTAGATGTCACGCTGCCAGTGTCTTTAGCTCCACTTTCTCAGCCCACCCCTTCATTCTTTCTGTTCAGAAAAAAAAAAATACAGAACATAATGTTGGGGGCTGCTTTCCTCTGCTATAAAATTGGTTCTTAGCCGGGCGGTGGTGGCGCACGCCTTTAATCCCAGCACTCGGGAGGCAGAGGCAGACGGATCTCTGAGTTCGAGGCCAGCCTGGTCTACAGAGCGAGTTCTAGGAAAGGCTCCAGTGCTACAGAGAAACCCTGTCTCGAAAAATGAAAACAAAAATTGGTTCTCACTCGTTTCTGCCAGGCTGTCAGCCAATAGAGAGGTCAGGCTACGGTTTGAGAAGAAAACGGGTCTGCAGCATGATAGCGCGAGCCAGCATCCGCAAACCAGAAGCTCCTTTGAGTTGGAGTGTAGTTACTGTGGAGAGATTGGCAAGGTGTTAATCATGCTTTTGACTAATTGTCTTTGTAGAATTATAGTTCTTTTTTCTTGGGGGTTATCAAGGTTCCTTCTTAAAACGGGTGGCTATGTTATAATTTATTTTATATTTGTGGTGTCTTGAGTACACTCTTTTTGTTTGTTTGCTTTTTGCACCAGGGTTTTACTATGTAGTTCTGGCTGCCCTGGAACTTGCTATTCAGACCAGGCTGGCCCCTAACTCCCAGGGATCCACCTGTCTCTGCCTACCAAGTGCTGGGATTAAAAGTGTGCACCACTGCACCTGGCTTTACTAAGTTTATGTTTCTGTCTTATTTCTTAGCACTAATGGAGTCCAGTGAATAAGGACTTCTCTTAAAAGTTGTGCTATTGAGGCAACGAAGACATTTCCTGTCCTGTTTGTTCCACCCCCAACTTCATAATTAGCTACGTCTAATGCTGACTGGTTTCACTTGCTGCCTTTGCTGTATGCTGATGTGCTGTCTGCCATATTTCAGTTTGGGAAAGAATGGATATCTTTTTTTTCCCAGCAGATACTAGAACTCTTACTATAGAGAGGGAGTCTGGAATTCAGGCACTGTGTGTAATACTGATGGCATGTTATTGAATGTGATTGATGCCTTGTTAAGACATTACAACGTTAGCCTTTGGGTCTGTAAGTGCATTCACCAATTTGCCTTTCAGAGTGAGAAGACATACTATCTAAATGTCTTTCTTTTGATTACCCGAAGTCTTCACTTCAAAAGGATGGTTTAAAAGCTTTTTAGCTTTTTTTCCTAAGCATTAGTTAGATGCATGATCATCTTTGTTGGTCTTTTTACTCTGATTTATTGCTTGTTAGACCTGACTTGTAAATTGAAGCTTATCAGTGTTTAATATAACCAAATGCTGCCTGCCTACAGTGTTCTCTGCTTGATGCCCTAGAGTTGAGGTGAAAGCATATGTGGTTCTTGTTCTTAAGGACCACAGTTTTTTTTGGGTTTTTTTTGTTTGTTTGTTTGTGTTTTTTTTTTTTGTTCTGAAAGCCAAGGCAAACATGGAAATATTAGCAGTCATGCATTGCTTAAGGATGGGGACACATTCTGAGAATTAGAGTGTTTTCATGCGTGTGCAACCTTTGCGGAGTTTACTTAGATAAACTAAAGTGCATTGTGGTCTTGAGGACTG
Source organism: Ondatra zibethicus (assembly GCA_004026605.1). Classification (NCBI taxonomy): domain Eukaryota; kingdom Metazoa; phylum Chordata; class Mammalia; order Rodentia; family Cricetidae; genus Ondatra; species Ondatra zibethicus. Next base: position 5,808 of record PVIU01031430.1, read on the forward strand.
AATCAGACCTTTATACATGCTAGGCAGGTAAGTGTTTACTACTGAACTGTCTTAAGGTATTTATTTATTTATTTCTTCTTATATAGATAGCTCTGGCTAGTTTTGAACTCAAGAACTTCCTGCCTAACCCTCCTGTTACTGGGATTACCCCCATCTCAGCAACATGATTCTTTTGTTGTTGTTTTTATTTTTGTTTTTGGAGAAAGGGTTTCTCTGTGTAGCTCTGGCTGTCTTGGAACTTGCTCTGTAGACCTAGCTATCCTCTAGCTCAGAGATCCACCTGCCTCTGCCTCCTGAGTGATGGGTTTAAAGTCATGTGCCACCAGCAGGCTAGCAACATGTTTCTTAATGGAACTATCTTGTATTGTGTATGTGAAGTCAGGGATTCACAGAAAGGTCATATAATGCATGACAGCAAAGCAAATGAGGACAGATACTATGTGGTTTCAGTTTTAGAGAGGAAGATAAAGTTGCATTGGTGTCATTGAAGGACTATTACAGATGAGGTGGAGTTGAACGAGTTTTGAAGGACAGGTCAAATTCAGCTTGAGAATATGCAAGACTGGAAGATAACACATGAAAGTATGGGTTGAGGAAGAAAGGAGACTATTGAGTAAATCTTTGTTGTCTTTAGCTGACAAAATTGTAGTTATGGGGCACATGATGTTTGATATACGTCGTAGAATGGCTAAACCAAACTATTAATTGAGTTTAACATAGAAAGTACCTCACACTTTTCAATTTTTATTATCTTGCTTATTGTGTGTGTCCATGTTCATGAATGGGCATTATGGTGCCAGGTTGAAGATCAGAGGACAACTTTTGTCAGCCAGTCCTCTCCTTCCACCTCATGAAGGAAATTTCTAGAAGAAGCTTTTTTCTCCCCTACTGGGTTCTCTGTAGCTTTTGAACCTGTTCTGGAACTTCCTCTGTAGACCATGCTGGCCTTGAACTCACAGAGATCTCTACCTCCTGAGTGCTGGGATTAAAGGTGCACCACTACTGTCCAGCTTCCAGAAGCTTTTACTTCATTATTTAACTTTATTTTATGTGCATTGGTGTGAAGGTGTCAGATCCCCTGGAACTGGATCTTCAGACAGTTGTGAGCTGCCATGTGGGTGCTGGGAATTGAACCTGGGTCCTCTGAAAGAGCAGTCAGTGCTCTTAACCACTGAGCCATCTCTCCAGCCCTGAAGCTTTTACTTCATCTGACTGTTCTCTCAAGAGACAATGTGGGGCTGAAACTAATGGCAGTTATACTACATTGAAAGGATAACGGGCTGGAGAGATGGCTCAGTGGTTACGATCGCTGGATGCTCTTCCAGAGGACCTGGGTTCAGTTCCCAGCACCCACATGTTCACAGCTGTCTGTGGCTCCAATTCCAGGGGATCTGAGACCTTTACACCAATGCACATAAAATAAATTTAAAAAAAAAAGAGAAGAAATGATGACTGGACAGAATCCCACAGAGGGCTGTATGCTTTATCCCTACATGCTACCACCCTCCCCCAATCTCCTTTAAATAGAAGTTTTATAAGGTTGAATCTGGTAGTGATAATTATATAGTAGAGTAGCCTGCTTGGATATTGATAAGACCAGTGTGGTTCTTAAGTGTTTCATGGAAATCAGGGCATTTCTCAAATCCAGATGACAGACAAGTCTAGTTAAAGACTGCTTACCCCTGGCTCAGTCAAAAGGGACTGGTATGTTTCTCACTTCCTAATTCTTTGTTATGTCATCTTCTTTGATCTAATAAATTTCCTTCTTTTAAGTAATGTTATCTCATTTGGCTCTTTACCAGCTACTTACGCAGGGCAGGTAGTAATCATTGTGTGTACTTATAATGGTTCCAATATAGGAAAACATTCTGATCATCTTGTAATAAAGGTAGCTAAGTGGTAGATTTCTTCAAGAATTTATACTACTAAACTGGAGGAAAAATTAGCAATTTGAGATGTTTCAAAGATGCTAATCATTAAATTACCTTACTCTGTTATCTGTGACTTAATATCTGTAATGTCTAGATGATTAGTATCTATCAGTTAAATAATTTTGACTGAATGAGGGATAATGATGTTTTGAGAACTTTTTTTATGTTTTGTTTAAAAATTGCTTTAAATTTATTTATATATGTGTGTGTATCAGTGTGCTCATGCCGTGTGTGTGTGTGTGTGTGTGTGTGTGTATCTAATCTGTGCTTATGCCGTGATGCATGTGTGGAGATCAGAGGACAACTTGTAGGAGTTGGTTTTCTCCTTCTATTTTACAGGTCCTGGGGATTGATCTCAGGTTGTCAGGCTTGGTGGCAAGTGCCTTTGTACTTTGAACAATCTTGCTGACCCATATTTTGTTTTTTTGAGAGAGGGTTTAATGTAGCTAGGCTGCTTCCAAATTCACTGTGTAGTAGAGGGTGGCTTGGAACTCCTGATTCTCTTATCTCCTGCTTGGATTAGAGAAGTACTACCACCACTACCACACCGTGCTCTTTTGAGATCTTTAAGAAGCTATTATGGGGTCTGGGGATGTGGCTCAGTGGCAGAGCTCCTGCCTTGCATATGAAAGGCTTTGGGTCCAATCCCTAGTAATTTTAGTTGGGTATTGTGCTTCACGTCTATAATCCTAGCACTTGGAGGTAGAACAGGAGGATTAGGAATTCAAGGTCATTCTCTGCCATATATGAGTTCAAGGCCAGCCTGGGACACGTGATCCTGTCCAAAAAAAAAAAAAGTTCTAGTGGTATAAAATACAGTACTGTGCTTGACCATAAAGTGTCAGCGAGTGTTTCATGTAAGATCAAGAAGTAACATTGTTTTATTTTATTTAAAAATGTATTTATCTTGTGTGTATGAGAAAGAGCGATAGATCTGTATATGGGCATGTACATCTTGGCACCTGTGTGAAGGTTTGCGAACAACTTTCGGGAGCTAGTTCTCTCATTCTACTGTGGGTTTCAGGAATTGAATTCTGATCATCAGGCTTGTGTGGCTTCAAACTGACTGTGTAACTCAGGATAACCTTGACCTTCAGGTCCTAGTGCTGGGTGTTGGAATTATAGATGTGAGATACATTCTACTTATTTCAGACAGTGTTTGACTCTGTAGTCCAGGTTGGTCCAGAACTCGTTATCTCAGTATGGAGTTTAGGCCTCCTTGAACTCTTGGCAGTCTTCAGTGTTAGGATTACAGGTATGAACTGCCATGCCTAGCAAATTTGTATTTTTAAGGGTGGGAGGTTAGTTATAGCCTCAACATTCAGATTAGCACATATGTACATATTAGGGAATTTTGTAGGACTTTCTCAGTATGAGGAAGGAAAAAACCCCTTAAGCTTATTGCAGGCAAAGTTCCTTTGGGAGCATAAATGCTGACAGGATGCTAACTAACACTTTGTGTTTCTTTATGTTTAGGTGACTTTTTAATGACCTTTATTTTTGTTCAGGTTCATGCAGCTAGCTTGTGAGGAGAGCTGGGTTATTTCTTTTTCTGGATTGTCAAATTAGAAGGAACTTAATAATAAGTGTGCATTTTATCTTTTCACAGCTTAGTTCTAAGAAATAAAAGAAAGATATAGCACAGTGGAGTTTGGGGACCATTTTGCTCTTCAGGGATCATTTAGCAATCTGTAGACATTTTTGATTTTACAGCTGGGGGCTGAGGAAGGATGGCAGCTGTCATTTGGTAAGTAGCAGAGAGAGCTGCTGGTAAACCTGCTGTAGGCCCAATGTCAAGAATGCTGAGGATGTGAAAAACCCTGGTAATGAACAGAAGGATGAATCCATGGGCATTGTCTTTGTGTGCTAGTGGTGCTTAAGGTTTTGTTCCAGGGTAATTTTTTTATTTATTTTTTATTTTTTTATTTTTTGGTTTTTCAAGACAGGGTTTCTCTGTAGCTTTTGGAGCCTGTCCTGGAACTAGCTCTTGTAGACCAGGCTGGCCTCGAACTCACAGAGATCCACATGCCTCTGCCTCCCGAGTGCTGGGATTAAAGGCATGTACCACCACCGCCCGGCTCCAGGGTAATTTTTAATTTCTAACTTTGGGATTTTGATCTGAGAATTTTCAGGAAGATAATTGAGACAGTATAATTTTAGCCAAAGCCCTCATGGGAAAGGATTGTTTAGAACAGGGACTAGAGTTGGGTAGCTGGTGGCTGCCATTTCATCAGAGTAGATCTTTTGGGCTCACTTTCTCTGTGGTTAGTGAGACCACAGGCATTAGATTACTCACCTAAGGTTACACACTGTAACCTAAAAGTATCCAATTTTTTTGTTGGTTGGAAATTTAGTAACAGTGTATGTAATTTAGTAAAAACAGTTGAGATTTCAGTCTGAAAACCAAAGGAAAGATGTAACAATCCTAACTTTGCCGGTAACTTACCTTGGCATTGTTCTCTTTTGTCTCTCTTGCACACTTTTGAGGTGTTTCATATGCATGGATGATCACATTCATGAGCTGTTTATTTAAACTCTTCATTGAGTAGGCGAATTGAAGTTATCAGTGTTCCTTCTAACACCCTTTCTGGGATATAAAGTGAATTTAAGGCTACCCACTAGAAGCTGGAGTTAGAAGCTGCTGAGGGGGTCTTTCCTCTACCTGGATGGTAATCGTGAGAGGCAAGCAGCTCCAGCAGCTTTTGTATTCCCAAAGTGTCTGATAGATAGCAACAAGTGGTGGTAGTCCTTAGACAGAAGCATTGGCAAGTGGCACCACCAGTACTACAGGTCCCCATGCTGGTTTGGGTATTGGAATCTTTGGCTCTTAGCGGAAATCAATTGTTATAGAACTCAGGTTGATGTCTGAGACCCTTGGCCCTGAACACTTTCCCAGCTCTCTAGAACGTTTCTCTAGTTTTTATCTGGTTCCTTAATAGCATTGCCTGCTTCCTACTCTCATGTGATCTTCGTTTTCCCTTCCTTCTGCCTTGACTGTTCTTACTTAAATTGTTCAGTTGTCAGTGACTGTTGCCAGAAGGACTTCAGGCACTAGCTTCTGTTGAGACAGCATTAGGTAGGCTGGGTACATGAAGGGAGCCCTGGATACATACGGAGGCTCTGTCTAGGAACCTGGTACGAACAAAATTGTTTAGGTGTAGGTATACCCTCCTGTTAGGGCAGGATCCTGGTAGGTTAATGGGATTCCAAACAGAATCCCACAGGCAGCACAGTATGGATGCAGGTCTGTGGGTACAGCTAGTGGGTGGTTCTGATATCTCCACAGGCAGGCAGTTCTTTGCCAGGGCCTCTGTCTCTTCTGTTTCTTCAGCCATCAAGTGGTTTTGGGTGCTTTGCACTGGGGAGCCAGACTCAAGTCTGCTCAGAAACCAGATGTGGTCCTATTACAAGCAGCTTGTATAGGAACCCAGCTTTGGAGATCAGAAGCTGCTTGGAGCTCAGAGGTTAAGGTCAAGGTCAACCTGGGAGTACAAGCAGCACAAAGGTACAAGCTGTACTTCAAGCTTGGTGCCAGTTGTGTTGGTGCAGCTGCCAAGCACTAGGCAGCTCTTACTGTACCCAGTGATTGGTTTTGTCCATTGCTGCTTGTCTCTGCTGCTTTCCCATTTGCAGCTGAGCTTGCACCAATCGATAGCGCTAATTTTTAGATCTAATACTGGAACACTAGAGTGAGCTTGTATGTAGTCTAGGAAATGGTTTTACAAGTCACAGCTGTTTGTTTGGCAGATCTCATCTTTCTTTCAGCATGGATCACAGTCATTAATGCCCACGTTTTGACCCAATCACCAGTCAAAGTACTGTTTGACTGACAGTGCTCAAGGTAATTTGGGCAGTAAGAGTAGTAAGAAAGACTAATTAGTGAATGAGATTGTTCTATCCCTAGTGCTATCGCTTATTTGCAGGAAATCAAACACAAGAAGGAGTGTGCTTATAACTTACAGAACTTACAAATTCTAGAAGCAATTCTAACAGAGTTTGAAAGCACTTAAAAGTGCTGTGTACCTGCCCAGTGCCCAGAGAGAAGGGTCTCTTAGGGATGGAGCAATGTAATCCCGATTGAAAGTCACTACATGAACACTGTAGAGAGCTCTAAAAGGAAAGAAAGAGAGAGAGGACCTTTATTAAAGTAGAAATACTTTAGATTGTTTTTAGAGTTTCAAATATTTAAATTTGCTGGGTAGTAGTGGCACATGCCTTTAATCCCAGCACTCAGGAGGCGGAGGCAGGCGGCTCTTTGTGAGTTTGAGGTTAACCTGGTCTACAGAGCGAGTTCCAGGAGGACAGGCTTCAAAGCTACACAGAGAAACCCTGTCTCAAAATTAAAAAAAAAACAAACCAAGCTCCCCTCAAAACAAACAAACAAATAAAAAAAGCAAAAGGCAAATCATGTATTTAAGTTTAAGTTATCTGTTGAAAATTTTATTTAAATTCTTTTTCTTTGCCGGGTGGTGGTGGTGCACACCTTTAATCCTAGCACTTTGGGAGGCAGAGGCAGGAGGATCTAAGTTCCAGGCCAGCCTGGTCTACAAAGAGAGTTCTAGGACAACCAGGACTGTTACACAGAAAAACTTTGTCTCGAAAAACAAACAAGCAAAAACCAAAAAAAGTTAATTTATTTCTTCATTTGTTAGTAACTTAGTTTTTAAAATTACATTTACTTTTATACACATAAAAGTGTATGTTCAAATCAGACAGAGGTCTGATCTCCAATATATACAAAGAACTCAAGAAATTAGACACCAAAAGATCACATAATCCAATAAAAAAATGGAGTACAGACATAAACAGAGAACTCTGAACAGAGGAATCTAAAATGGCCGAAAGACACTTAAGGAAATGTTCAACATCCTTAATCATCAGAGAAATGCAAATCAAAACAGCTCTGAGATTCCATCTTACACCTGTAAGAATGGCCAAGATCAAAAACACTGATGACAACTTATGCTGGAGAGGTTGTGGGGAAAAGGGAACACTTCTGCATTGCTGGTGGGAATGCAAGCTGGTACAACCCCTTTGGATGTCGGTGTGACAATTTCTCAGAAAATTAGGAAACAACCTTCCTCAAGACCCATTAATACCACTTTTGGGTATATATCCTGCCACAAGGACATGTGCTCAACTATGTTCATAGCAGCTTTGTTTGTCATAGCCAGAACCTGGAAACAACCTAAATGCCCCTCAATCGAAGAATGGATAAGGAAAATGTGGTACATTTACACAATGGAGTACTACACAGCAGAAAAAAATAATGACAGCTTGAATTTTGCAGGGAAAAAGATGGAGCTAGAAAACATTCTGAGTGAGGTGACACAGAAAGACAATTATCACATATACTCACTCATAGGTGGTTTTTTTTTTTTTTACAAGAGGCTGTGATCATAGGTGGTTTTTAAACATAAAGCAAAGAAAGCCAGCCTACAAACCACAATCCCAGAGAACTTAGACAACAATGAGGACACTAAGAGAGACTTACATAGATCTAATCTACATGGGAAGTAGAAAGTAGAAAAAGACAAGATCTCCTGAGTAAATTGGGAGCATGGGGACCTTGGGGGAGGGTTGAATGGGGAGGGGAGAGGCAGGGAGGGGAGCAGAGAAAAATGTAGAGCTCAATAAATATCAATAAAAAAATTAAAACACACACACACAAAGTGTGTGTTCACATGTGCGCGCACACAAATGTATGTTGTGGCACAATTATTGCAGTCTAAGGATAACTTGTAGGAGGAGTTGGTCTCTTCTTTCACCATGTGGGACCCAGGAGTAGAACTCACATCATGTGACTTGGTGGCAAATGTTTTTACCCATGAGCCATCTCACCAGCTCAATAATTCAAGTTACTTAGTGGTCCCTGGATACATATGTATGAGCCTGAAGTTTGTCAGCTCTCCTGATTTTAAATCAGAAATATTTTTCTTATGTGAAGTATGTCTTTGGGCCTTTTATTCCCCAAATAGACCAGCTAGTTTTGTCTTTCTTGAAAACATATTAAAACTAAATGCAGTGGCACATGTCTATCAGTCCCAGCACTAAAGCCCTGGTACTTTGAAGGGTGTGATGGGAGATCTCTGAGTAACATAGATGTGTAGGTTGGAGGACTAAGAATTTGAGGTCAGCCTGGGTTACGTAAGGAGACCCTGTTACAATAAACGAAATCATCAAAACAAAACAAAAGACCAGTAAAACAAATGCTCTGTCTAGACAGATACAGCACTGCTCATTGTCACTGTGATGTATAGAGTTATCTTTGGTTTTGAAATATACCTTGCTATTTACCTGGCAGACCTAGAATGCCTACATTTCTCCCGCCCCGTGTGTCCATATGTGTGTGTGTGTGTGTGTGTGTGTGTGTGTGTGTGTGGTACCTTTTGTTTTTTTTTTTATCATAGATTTATCTATTTTATATGTATGAGTGTAATGTATGCATGTGCACCATGTATATGTTGCTCTCAGAGGTCAGAAGAGGGTATGAGATCCTCTGGAACTGGACCTCGGGAACTGGAGTTGTGAATGCTTGTAAGCTCATGTATCAGAATAAGCCTGGAATACAGCAGGCTCTAATAAAGTCACTGAAAAAAGGCAGAAACTACTTTACTACTGTTAGTTTAGTAGTGCCTATACTGTTATTACCGACCGCAAGTTAACTTCATAGTGCTAAACTCCATAAATAAAAGCAGTGACTGTGTGGATGTGTGTGTCCTCAAAAAACAAAAACAACCTGCACCCTATTAGACTTGGTGTAAATCTGCAACTCTCTGTCTGTCTGTCTATCATTGGTTCTTCGGGAATTTCACATCATGCACCCCAATCCCAGTCTCTCTGTATTCACCCCTCACTCTTGTAGAAAAGCTAAAAAAGAATAAATAAGAAGAAAAAGAAAAACAGTTTGCTCCTCCATCTCTCTGCCCTCATCCCCTCTTCGTTCATCTCAGAGGCACTGGGGGCTGCTGCTGTGTGCTGTGCAGTGGACCCTTTGTCCAAGCAGCTTTCCCTGCAAATGTTTGCTGTGTAAGGAGTTGTTGGTCAGGCTCAAGGCCTCTGACTTTGGTCACCATCAATACTGGACCCCACTCACATTCCTCTCCAGC
>PVIU01031431.1:0-14846 GCA_004026605.1 Ondatra zibethicus
GGTGTTACATAAAGTATAACCAGGCTACAATCCACAACGAGTGGCTAGCTAACAAGGAGGTTCCAAATAAGGACACATGGATATCTCTGGGAAAGAGAAATAGAAGGTACCTCCTGTGTAAAGTGAGGGCTGGGAGAGTGAGGGATGGGAACATGAAGAATTGTGTTTGACAGGTTGAGGTGGGATGGAGGGGAAGAGTAATGAAAAGGATGTCTTTTGGGGGGACATTTCAGGGTTAGGCAGAAACTTGGTGCCAGGGAAACTCCCAGGAAACCACAAGGATGATTCCAGCTAAGACACCTAACAATAATGGAGAGGATGCCTGAACTGGCCATCTCATGTAATCAGATGGGTTACTACCCTAATTGTCATCAGAGTGTCTTCATCCAGTAACTGATGGAAGCACACACAAATATCCATAGCCAAACACTGGGCTGAACTCTAGGAATCCTGTTGAAGAGAGGAAAGGATTGTATGAACCAGGAGGCTCAAGGGAATATGGGAATACCCAAAGATCAATACTCTTGGTAGCTCATGGACTCTGAACCAACACCTATGCAGTCTGCATGGGACTGATCTAGGCTCTCTGCATGTGGATAACAATTATGTAGTCTGGTCTGTTTGAGTGGCCTCTAGCAGTGAGATCAGGATCCGTCCCTGTTACTCAAGCTAGCTTTTGGGAACCTATTCCCCATGCTGGGTTGCCTACCCCAGTCTTGATACATGGGGAGGAGCTTAGTTTTGCCTCATCTTGACATGCTATGGTTTGCTGACTCCCATGGGAATTCTACCCCTTTCTGAATGGAGATCAAGGAAGAATTGAGGTGGGGAGAATAGAGAGGAGGTGGGTTATGGAATAGGAGGAGAGGACAAAGGGGAAACTGCAGTCAGGATATAAAAGAAATGAAAAAATTAATCAAAAATACACAGAACAAATAAAGAGTATGGAAAACTGCAAAAACAATAACAATAACAACAAAACACAAGTCACATACAAAGGAAACCCATTAGAATAAAATCGTATTTCTCAGTGGAATCATTGAAAGCCAAATGAGTCTGGAGCAATGCACTGTGAGTTCTAATAGACCATGAGTGCCCAACTAGACTACTGTGCCCAGGAAAACTATTTGATGTTTTAAAATATTATTTTATCTGAGCAAAGGTGTGTTACATTTGTTTCTCCTGCATTGGTTAATGATGTAAAGATGTGTTACATTTGTTTTGCTGCACTTATTACCTGTGTGAAAATATGTTTCATTTACATGGATTAAATAAAATTAATCTGGGTTCAGAGAGGTGAGGATAGCAACTGGTTGACAAGAAGGAGTAGAGAGGAGCTCAGTGTGGGTTGTTAAGTTGGGGCAGTGTGAAAGGAGTGGCTTCCTGAATGCCAGTCAAGAGAGAAAGTTAGCCAGTTACAATTATAACTATCTGAGCTCAGGTTTTCAACCTAGCCTTTGAATCTTAAGTTTTATTAGAAACTATAGATTTAGTGATAATGACCTTTAGTGACACCAACAAAGTTGTTGTTTGGAGGAACAGAATTCCCTCCAGACTATACCCTAAGCTGCTGCTGCTTGTATTTCAATGCACATCCATTGTAAAGAAGGTAAAAAAAAATAATTACCCCCACCCTGACCATCAGACCCTGCAAGCTACAAATTCTACCCTGCTCCAAACCCTCCTATCCCCTGAAACCTCAGTGGAACTGTGAAAAACAGCCTGCCACTACAGAGAGAGGACCAAGAGGTGAGTGACCAGCCACCCAGCAGGACACCCCACTCTCTAGGCCCTCCATACTTGGGCAAAATTCCAGGACCATCCATCTGCCTCATCTTCTCTAGACAGTCAGCAAGCAAGTATTCTGTAGGTAGGCTGCTCTAAAACCCTGGAGACGCAGACAGTGACAGTACAGAGACGAATAAGAACAGTTCCCAAGAGAGACAGCCACTGCAAGGGTTGGACCAAGATGCAATGACACTTATGACATCAATTAAAGGAAGAAATGAGTAGGTGCTGATGCAAGAATTCATCCACCAACCTAAAAAGCAACATAGTAACACCAGAATCCCGTGGTCATCCATCAGGAAGACTTGATCATCCTAACCCAGAAGAAGCAGAGAAAACGATTTTAAACGTAACTTTATGAAGATGATGGAGGCTTTTAAAGAGGAAATGAAAACCTTCCTTAATGAAATGGAGGAAAAGACAAACAAAAATTGGAAGAAATTAATAAATATATCAAATAAACCCCCCCAAAAGAAAAAATCAAACAAGTGAAGCAAACAGTTCAATACTTGAAGTCTAAAATAGAGGAAATAAAGAAAACATAAACCGAGTGAAATCTGGATATGGAAAATCTGGGTAAATGAAAGGGAACTACAGAAGCAAGCATAGCAAACAGAATACAAGAGGTGGAAGAGAGAATCTCAGGTGTTGAAGATATCATAGAGGAAATAGATTCACTGGTCAAAGAAAACATTAAACCCAAAAAATTCTTAACACAAAACATCTAGGAAATCTGGGACACCATGAAAAGACCAAAACCTAAGAATAACAGTGATAGAAGAAGAACTCCAGCTCAAAGGCACAGAAAATATATTCAACAAAATAATAGAAGAAAACTTTCCCAGCCTAAAGAAGGATATCCCTATGAAGGTACAAGAAGCTTACAGAACAAAATAGACTTGATTTTTAAAAAGGTTCCCTTGCCATTTAGTAATCAAAATGCAAACCATACAGAATAAAGAAAGAATATTAAGAGCTGCAAAGGAAAAAGTTCAAGTAACATATAAAGGTAGACCTATGAGAATTACACCGCATTTCTCAATGGAAACCATGAAAACCAGAAGGTCCTGGGTAGATGTGCTGCAGACACTAAGAGACCACGAATGCAAGCCAAGACTACCATATTCAGCAAAGCTTTCAATCACCATCAATGGAGAAAACAAGATATTCTATGACAAAACCAGATTTAAACAATATACCTATCTATGAATCCAGCCCTACAGAAAGTACTAGAAGGAAAACCCCAACCCAAGGAAGCTAACTGCACCCACAAGAACACAGGCAACAGATAACCTCACACCAACAAAACCCTAAGAAGGGAAATACACATACTACCACAGAAAATAACACGAATTAACAATCATTGTTCACTAATATCTCTTAATATCAATAGACTCAATTCACCTACAAAAAGACACACGCTAAGATAATGGATATGAAAGCAGGATCCAGCCTTCTGTTGTAAACAAGAAAGAAACCTCAACCTCAAAGACAGACATTACCTCAGAGTAAAGGGTTCGGAAAGATTTTCCAATCAAATGGACCTAAGAAACAAGCAGATATAGCTCTCCTAATATCTAGCAAAATAGACTTCAAACTAAAATCAATCAAAAGAGACGGAGATGGACACTTTATACTCATAACATGAACAATCCATCAAGAGGAAGTCTCAATCCTGAACATCTATGCCCCCAATACAAGAGCACCCAAATATGTAAAAGAAACATTTCTAAAACTTATATCGCACATCAAACCCCACACACTAATAGTAGGAGACTTCAACACCCCACTCTACCCAATGGATATGTCAACCAGATAGAAATCTAACAGAGAAATTAGAAAACGAACAGATATCATGACTCAAATGGAATTAACAGACATCTACAGAACATACCACCCAAACACAAAAGAATATACCTTCCTGTCAGCACCTCATAGAACCTTCTCTAAAACTGGCCATATACTCGGTAACAAATTAAACAGTGCTCTACTGAATCACCCCTGGGTCAAGGAAGAAATAAAGAAAGAAATTAAACACATCCTAGAATTTAACAAAAAGGAAGGTACAATGTATTCAAACCTATGGGACACTATGAAAGCAGTGCTAGGAGGAAATTTCATAGTACTAAGTGTCTACATAAAGTGGAGAAAGCTCACACTCATGACTTAACAGCACACCTGAAGGCTCTAGAACATAAAGAAGCAGACTCACCCACAAGGAATAGAAGGCAAAATAACAATCAAATTGAAGGCTGAAATCAACAAAATAGAAACAATGAAAACAACACAAAGAATCAATGGGACAAAGAGCCGGTTCTTTGAGAAAATCAACAAGATAGACAAATCCTTATCCAAACTAATCAAAAGGCAGAGAGAGAACATCCAAACTAAAAAATCAAAAAAATGAAAAGGTGAACATAATAATACACACTGAGGAAATCCAGAGAATCATTAGGTCATACTATAAAAACTTGTACTCCACAAAATTGGAAAATTTAAAAGAAATGGACAATTTAAATAAACTTATAACCTGCAAGGAAATAGAAGCTGTCATCAAAAGCCTCCCAATCAAAAACAAAACAACAACAACAAAAAAATCCCAGGGTCATATGGTTTCAGTGCAGAATTCTACCATAACTTCAAAGAAGAGCTAATACCTATAGTTCTCAAAGTGTTCCACATAATAGAAACAAAAAGAACATTGCCAAACTCCTTTTTATGTGGCTACAGTTACCCTGATACCAAAACCACAGAAAGACTCAACCAAGAAAGAAAATTACAGACCAATCTTAGTCATGAACATAGATGCAAAAATACTCCATAAAATACTGGCAAACCGAATCCAAGACCACATCAAAAAAAAAATCATCCACCATGATCAAGTCGGCTTTCTCCCAGAGATGCTGGGATGGTTCAACACATGAAAATCTATTAATGTAATCCATCATATAAATAAACTGAAAAAAAATGATCATCTTTTTAGATGTTGAAAAAGCATTTGACAAAATCCAACACCCCTTTATGATAAAGGTCTTGGAGAGATCAGAGAAACAAAGAATATATCTAAACATAATAAAATCAATATACAGCAAGCCGACAGCTAACATCAAATTAAATGGGGAGAAACTCAAAGTGATCCCAATAAAATCAGGAACAAAACAAGGCCGTCCATTTTCTCTGTATCTATTCAACATAGATTTTGAAGTTCTGGCTACTGCATTAAGACAACAAAAGGAAATCAAAGGGATTCAAATTGGAAAAGAAGAAGTCAAACTTTTGTTATTTGCAAATGATATGATAGTATACATAAGTGACTCCAAAACTCTACTAGGGAATGTCTATAGCTGATAAATACCTTCAGTAATGTGGCAGGATACAAGATCAACTAAAAAAATCAATAGCCCTACAATTTACAAATGATAAAGCTGAAAAAGAAAACAGAGAAATACCACCCTTCAGGATAGCCACAAATAACATAAAATATCTTGGGGTAACCCTAACCAAAGAAGTGAAATACCTGATCAACAACAACAACAACAAATAAGTCTTTGAAGAAAGAAACTGAAGAAGATAGCAGAAAATGGAAATATCACCCTTGCTCTTAGATAGGTAAGGTCAACATAATAAAAATGGCAATCCTACCAAATGCAATCTATAGATTCAATGCAATCCTCATTAAAATCCCAACACAATTCTTCACAGACCTTGAAAGAACAATACTCAACTTTATATGGAAAAAAAAACTCAGGATAGTCAAAACAATCCTGTACAATAAAGGAACTTCTGGAGGCATCACCATCCCTGACATAAAACTCTATTATAGAGCTACAGTAATGAAAACAGCTTGGTATAGGCATAAAAACAGAGAGATTGACCAATGGAATTGAATCAAAGACACAGATATTGATCCATATACCTATGAACACCTGATTTTTGACAAAGAATCTAATAATATACAATGGAAAAAAGAAAGCATCTTCAACAAATGGTGCTAGCATAACTAACTGGATGCCAAGATGTAGAAGAATGCAAACAGATCCATATCTATCCCCATGCACAAACCTCAAGTCCAAATGGATTAAAGACCTCAATATAAATCTGACCACATTGAACCTGATAGAAGATAAAGTGGGAAGTAGCCTTCAATGCATGAACACAGGAGACCAGTTCTTAAATATAACACCAGTAGCACAGACATTGGGAGCCTCATGGTTTTGAAACAGAAGCTTTCTGGGCCGTGCTGCCAGGACGAACTCTGGCTCTTTCAGGAAGCTGAGCATTTAAGTGGGGTTTTTGAGCTGCAAGTTACTTGGTGGCAGCATGGGCCAATTGGTTATCAGTGTTGAGATGGTGAGGACGGCTCCCACCCAACAGTCTCAGAGGCAGTGACTGGATTTCTGCCAGGCTAGACTGAGCAGGCCAAGCAGGCAGGGTTGTATTTGCCCTAGCAATGCCACCACTTATGTTTTTAAGAAACATTTAGCATTTTAAGAAGGTGCCCTGGTCAGAAAAGGATTATAGATAAACGATAAAGACAAATTCAGATGGAAAAGACCTCTAAATGGGTCACAGTATTGGAAAAATGTATGTAGGCTTACAAGAGAAAAGAAAAAGAATATAGACAGTTATAAAAAGAAGTAAATGGTTTATATAAAAAAAAAACAAAGTCTTTAAAGAGACAGAGTATAGATAGTCATAGATCAAAGAAGAAGTCATGTAGCCCTGCTGGAGAGAGATGCAAAAACTTTACCCAGTAAGCCAAAGCCTTGTGGCAATATACAGCTTATTGGAGTTGGCTATTTTTCTGCTACCACTGAATCAGGAAGACCTCTTTTAAAAAAGCTGCGGCATGCTGCCAGCAAAATGCTGGCTATCAAGAAGCCATGATAAACTCTGTTCTTTTGTGTCTAAAATTACTTTTTAAGCTTTCTCAGGTTTTATGTGGAATCAACTGGCATACATTGGAGCACCAATTTTTTGCAAGAGGCTGCTAGTTCATTTTGTGACTGCCCAGCAGCTCAGACCAAAATAGCCACTGAGCAAACATATTATTTGAAGTACTGTTTGGCCAATAGCTTAAGCATATGTCTGGCTAACTCATATCTTAAGTTACCCCATCTCCATTAATCTGTGTATCACCACGAGGATGTAGCTTACCAGGTAAAGTTCTGGTGTCTATCTCCGTTGGGGCTACTTGGCTTCTCCTTTAATCTATGACTATCTGCAAACTGTCTCTTTAAAGACTTTGGGTTTTTTTATAACTTCTTTTTATAACTGTCTGCATTCTTTTTCTTCTCTTTCCCAAGCCTATGTACATTTATCCAACACTGTGACCTATTTAGAGGTCTTTTCATCTGAATTTGTCTTTATTGTATATCTATAATCCTTTTCTGACCAGGATGGCTTAACAAGCAGCCTCTTAAAACAATGCTGGAGAAATCAGTATGGTTGTTTCTCAGAAAATTGGAAATCAGCCTACTTCAGAAACAGCTATACCACTCTTGGCCATATACCCAAAAGATGCGCAATCAAACTACAAGGACACTTGTTCAACTATGTTCATAGCAGCATTATTTGTAATAGCCAGAACCTGGAAACAATCTAGATGGCCCTCAACTGAAGAATGGAGATAGTAATAAATGTGGCACATTTACACAATGGAGTACCACTCAGTGGTAAAAAACAATGACATCTTGATATCTGCATGCAAATGGATGGAACTAGAAAAAAACATCCCGAGTAAGGTAACGTAGACCCAGAAAGATGACCATAGTATGTGCTCACTCATAAGTGGATACCGGTTGTAAAGCAAAGTATATTGAGCCTACAGCTCATGATCCTAGAGAAGCTAAGTAATAAGGTGAGCCCTAAGAAAAACATACATAGTTCCACCTGGAAAGTGTAAACAGCCAACATTGCTTGACAAAGTTGGGAGCATGGGGGTGGTGGGAATAGTGAGGTCAGAAATGGAAGACAATGGGAGAAGGGGAGGGGGAGGAGAACTTGAGGCCATAGGATAGTCAAGATGAAGGGAGGACAGAGATGAGAGCAAGGAAAGAAATATCTTGATTGACAAAGCCATTATGGTGCTTGCAAGAAACCTGGCACTAAAGAAATTTCCAGAAATTCACAAGGATAACCCAAGCTAGGACCCTAAGCAATAGAAGAGAGGGGGCCCAAACTGGCCTTGCCCTGTAGTCAGACCGATGAGTATCTTAAATATCACCATAGAACCTTCATTCAGCAACTGATGAAAACAGAGGCAGAGATCCACATTAGAACACTGAGTTGAGTTCCCAAAGTCCAGTTGAAGAGTGGGAGGAGTGAGATTATAAGCAAAGAGGTCAAGACCATGATGGGGACACCCACTGAAACAGTCTACCTGAGCTAATGGGAGTTCACCAACTCCAGCTGGACAGGGAAGGAAACAGCATAGGTTCAAACTAGTCCTTCTGAATGTGGCTGACAGTTACATGGCTGGTACAGACTGTGGAGCCACTGGCAGTGGCACCAGGATTTATCTTGACTGCTTGTACTGGGTTATTGGGAATCCATTCTCTTTAGATGGATACCTTGCTCAGTCTAGATATAGTAGAGAGGGCCTTGGGCTTTCCCCAAAGCAATGTGCCTTACCCTCACTGAGGAGTGAATGCAGGGTGGGTGTGGGTTAGGGGAAGGGAATGGGAGGAGGGGTGGAAGTGGGAACTAGGATTGGTATGTAAAATGAAAAAAGATTGTTTGTTTCCTTCTTTAAAAAATAAATAAATAAAAGGTAAAATAGCAATTTGCCATAGTTGTAGGAGAAAAAAAATCATGATTTAAACAGGCTAAATGAGGGTATATCTAGCAGAGAAATCCTAAACAGGATTCAGCAAGCAATACTTCTCATATTGAAGTGAAGAATAAGCATAGCCAAGTGACCGAGAGTATAGAAAGGAAACAAATAAAGTTATAATTACTGACACACAAAGTACTACTGAGATCACAAGCAGGAGACCCCCTCCAAAATAAACAAAACAATAAACCAAATCCAACTAAATGGCTTCAATCAATACAGATACAACTTTCAGTAATATCTTTAATCATTAATGGCCTCAATAATACAATCAAATGATACAGTCTAGCTGAATGGATTAAGAAACAAATCCACTTATTTGTTATTTACAAAAAAACTCAACTTCAAAGTAGTTACCATCTTAAAGTGAAAAGATGGAAAAACTACACTAATCAAGTCAGAACAAAAATTAAGAATATTTTTCTATTTATATCTTTCAAAAAACAGACTTCAAACCAAGACTAGTCAGAAAGAATAAAGAGGACATGTTATTGTAACCAAGAAAAAGTCATCCAAGAACACACAATTCCAAACATACATGCGACAATCTTCAGTGCACCTAATTTCATGAAAAGAACACTACTAGTAATAAAGACATATATTGATAGTTGTCAATTAATAGGAGGTAATTCAATACCACACTTTCTCTAATAGATCATCTAGACAAAGAGAAACATCAGAATTGACTTAACAGATATCAACAGAATTTTCCATCCAACACCAAGGAATATACGTTATACTCACCATCCTATGATAGTTTCTCCAAAATAGAGCACTACCTGGGAAAAAACATCTTAACAAACCCATCAAAACTGAAATAAGTCCCCATATCTTATCTATCCACAATGCCATAAAACTTAAAATTGATAGCAAACCAATCTCTAATGATTGTAGAAACTCATGGAGAGTAAGCAACTCATACTGAATGATGAAGAGATCAAACACAAAACCAGAGTCCAGCATGGGGTGGAAACTAAACTTTCACTAGAGACCTTGAAGATCGGGAGAAGTTCAGGTAGGCTGCCCTCTGCTCAAAACTTCCACACTCTCTATCTCCACATACCCCCACTCTACTGCCAGTCCTGCGTTCTTTTACTTGTTGTGCCCCAGACTCCAACAGGTGCAGAGAATCCCTGTTCTATCAGAGACTAAGCAGACTGGTAGAAGTCCAGGTAAACTGCTTGGCCACCAAACTGACCCACTTTCTTGGCCTCTGCCTACTCTATTCCCAGTCTCCCAGCATCCTAGTTGCCATATTCCAAGCTTTACCTGGGACAGAGACTCCTATACTCTACTGCAAGAGATTAAAGCAAGAATCTCAGGTGAAGAAATGATAAAAGAAATTGATACTTCTATCAAAGATAATGTTAAAACTTCCTGACATAAAACATCTAGGAAATATGCGACACAATGAAAAGACCAAGCATAAAAATAATAGGAATAGAAGAAGATTCACAGGTCAAAGGCCCAGAAAATATCTTCAACAAAATCATAAAAGAAAACTTTCCTAACCTGAAGGAGATGCCTACAAGGCAGAACAAACTTACAGAACACCAAACAGATTGAACCAAAAAAAGTCTCTGTGCTACATAATAATCAAAACACTAAACATACAGAACAAAGAAAGAATATCAAAATCTGCAAGGGGAAAAGTCCAAGTAACATATAAAGGCAGACTTATTAGAATTTCAACCGACTTCTCAAGGGTAACACTAAAAGCCAGAAGGGCCTGGACAGATGTCTTGTATACTCCAAGAGATCACAGATACCAGTACAGACTACTATATCTAGCAAAACTTTCACTCACCTTAGATGAGGAAATCAAGACATTCCAGGACAAAGTCAAATTTAAACAACATCTATACACAAGTCCAGCCCTACTGAAGGTACTAGATAGAAAACTCCAACCTAAGATTAACTACACTCATGAAAACACAGAAAATAAATAATCTCATACCAGCAAAATCAAAAGGAAATATACACACACAAGCAACCACTACCAACCTAAAAATTAAAACGAATCAATAATCACTGGTCACGGATATCCCTCAAACATCAAAGGACTCAATATCCCAATAAAAACACAAAGACTAACAAAATGGATGTTCAAACAGGATCCATGCTTCTGCATATAACAAACACACCTCACCATCAAAAATAGACATTACCTCAGGGAAGAGGGCTAGGAAAAGATATTGCAAGTAAATGGACCCAAGAAGCAAGCTGGTATAATGATTCTAATATCTAACAAAATAGACTTTTAATCAAAATTAAAAGATATGGGAAAGGATACTTTGTACTTATCAAACGAAAAAAAACCAAGATGTTGTTTCAATTATCAACATCTAAGCCCCAAATGCAAGGGCACTCATATTTGTAAAAAGAAACATCACTAAACCTTAAAATACACATTAAATCCCACACATTAATACAGGGAGACTTCAACAGCCTACTCTGACCAATGGACAGATCATTCAGACAGACACTAAATAGAAAAATAATGGAGCTAACAGATGTTACGACTCAAATGGACCTATCAGATATCTACAGAACATTTCACCCAAACCCAAAAGAATACACATCTTCTAAGTACACCAAAACACCTACAAAACTGACCACATACTTGGTCACAAAACAAGTCTCAACAGATATAAGAAAAATGAAATAAATACCCATCTCTTATCAGACCACCTCTGATTAAAGCTGGATTTCAACAATAGAAACACTAGAAAGTCTACAAACTCATGGTAACTAAATAATGCTCAAATTAGTCACCCCTGGATCAAGGAAGAAATGAAGAAAGAAATTAAAGACTTCCTAAAACTCAATGAAAATGAAATCACAATATAGCCAAACTTATGGGACACAATGAGAACAGTACTAAGGAATTTTCAGAGTGCTAAGTGCCTTCATAAAGAATTTGGAGAAATGTCATACTAGTAACTTCTAGCACAAATGTATGCTCTAGAACAAAAAAGGCAAACAGACCCAAGAGGAGTAGAGAGTAGGAAATAATCAAGTTCAGTGCTGAAACAATAAAACAGAAACAATTAGAACAATACCAATACAAATAATGAAACAAAGGGTTGAGAAAATCCACAAGATAGACAGAACCTTATCCAAACTAACAAAAAGACACAAAGAAAATATTCAAATTAAAAAACAGAAACAAAAGTGGGGTGCATAACAACAAATACCAAGGAAATCCAAAGTATCATTAGGTCATACTTCATAGACCCGAACTCTACACAACTGGAAAACCTAAAAGAAATGGACAAATTTCTTGATAGATACCACCTATCAAAGTTAAATCAGGATCAGATAAAGAATTTAAATAGACGTATAATCCCTAAGAAAATAGACGTCATTGAAGTCTCCCAATAAATAAATAAATAAATGAATAAATAAATGAATAAATAAATAAATAAATGGATGAAATCACAGGGCCAGATGATTTTAGTACAGAATTCTAGGAGACTTTTGAAGAAGAGCAAATTCCAATATTTCTCAAAATTATTTTACAGAATATCAACAGACAGAACATTGCTGAATTCATTTTACAAGACTACATAGCTCAAAAAGACTCAACAAAAATGAGAATTACAGCCCAATATCCCCCATAAACATATGCAAAAATATTCAATAAAATACTCACAAACTGAATCTAAAAACACATCAGAAAGATCACCCATCATGATCAAGTAGTTTTCACTCCAGAAAGAAATGCAGGTCCAACATATTAAAACCTGCCAATACAATCTACCAAATAAACAAATTGATCATATGTTCATTCAGTCCCAGTCCAGCTGGACTCTCTGAATGTGGCCGCCAATGGGGGCAGACTGAGAAGCCATCTCAATAATGACACTAGGACCTATCTCTTCTGCATGTATTATCTTTTTCGGAACCTAGTCTATTTGGATGCACACCTTCCTAGGCCGGGATGGAGGGGGGAGGGCCTTGGACTTCCCACAGGGCAGGGGTACAAAGGACATACCTAAATATAAGAAAGGCAGCACACTGTTCTGTAGTATTAATTTAAGATGTGTTACTTTGCCTGCCCAAAACAGCTGATTGGTCTAAGAAGGGGGCTTAGTGGCCAATGGCTAGGCAGGAGAGGGATAAGATGAGATGCCAGGAAGAGAGAATAGAGAAAAAAGGAGGAGCAACAAAAAGGGAGAAAAAAGGGAGAGGAAGATACTAGGGCCAGTCACATAGCCACACAACCAGACATGGAATAAGAAGGAAAGGAAAGAAAGATATTCAGAAATAGAGACAGGTAAGAGCCCAGAGGCAAAAGGTAGAAAAATTTAAGAAAATATGACTAGAAATAAGACAAAGCCAAGGCAAGGCCTGGCATTTATGAGAAAGAATAAGTCTCTGTATGATTATTTGGTACCTCGGTGGTGGGCCCACAGAGTCAATGAGTAATAACAACCAATGGCATTATACAGCAAGCCAATAGATAACATAAAATTAAATGAAGAGAAACTGAAAGCAATTCCATTAATACCAGGAACAAGGCAAGGTTGTACACTCTCTCCATATCTTTTCAATATAGGACTTGAAGTTTTAGTTGGAGCTCTAAGACAAAGGAGATGAAGGGGATACAAACTGGAAAGGAAGAAGTCAATTTATTGTTATTTGCACATGATATGATAGTATACATGAGTGATGCCAAAAATTCTACCAGGGAACTCCTACAGCTGATAAATACCTTTAGTGAAGTATCTGGATACAAAATTAACTAAAAAACTGTAACCCTCCTATAAGCATGATAAATGGACTGAGAAACAAATAGGGAAACAATATCCCTCACAATAGCCACAAATAATATAAAATATCTTGGTGTAACTCAAACAAAGCAAGTGAAAGATCTATATGACAAGAATTTCAAGTCTATGAAGAAGAAAACTGAAAAGATATTAGAAGATATTAGAAGATGGGAAGATTTCCCATGTTCATAAATCAGTAGGATTAACATAATAAAAATGGCCATTTTGCCAGGCAATGATGGCACAAACCTTTAATCCCAGTACTTGGGAGGCAGAGAGAGAGGCCTGGTCTACAAGAGCTAGTTCCAGGACAGGTTCCAAAACTACAGAAAACCCCTGTCTCAAAAAACCAAAAAATGGCTATTTTACTAAAAGCAACCTACAGATTCCATGCAATTGCCATCAAAATTCCAATTCAAGTTTTACAAACCCTGAAAGAATAATACTTAATGTGATATAGAAAAACAAAAAATCTAGGATACCTAAAACAATCCTGTATAATAAAGGAAATTCTAGAGGTAACTTTTTCCCTAATTTCAAGCTCTGCCACAGAGCTACAGTAATATATACTGCATGGTATTGACATAAAACAGACCAGTTGATCAATGAAATAAAATTGAAGACCCAGACAGAAATTCACACACCTATGGACACCTGATTTTTGAGAAAGAAGCCAGAAATACACATTTGAAAAAATAAAGAATCATTAACAAATAGTGCCAGTCTAAATGTATGTTGGCATATAGAAGAATGCAAATAGATCCATATCTATCACCCTGCACAGAACCCAAGTCCAAGTGGATCAAAGACCTCAACATAAAACCAGATATATCAAACATGATAGAAAAGTAGAAAGTAGCCTTGAACACATTGGCACAAGAGCCAACTTCCTCAATAGAACACCATATTTACAATTAATACAATTAATAAGTGGGACCTCCTGAAACGGAAAAGCTTCTTTAAGGCAAAGTATACTGTCAATTAAGACCAAATGACTGCTTATAGAAAAGGAAAAACATCTTCACCAAACCTACATCTGACAGAGGGCTGATCACTAAGATATATAAATAACTCAAGAAAATAGTTTTTTTTTTTGGTTTTTTGAGACAGGGTTTCTCTGTGGCCTGTCCTGGAATTAGCTCTTGTAGACCAGGCTGGCCTCGAACTCACAGAGATCTGCCTGCCTCTGCCTCCCAAGTGCTGGGATTAAAGGCATGCGCCACCACCGCCCGTCAAGAAACTAGATATTGGCTGAGATCGGAGGCGGCCCACACTGGTAAGGTGGTGCAAGCCTGGTGGTAAGATACCCGCGGGCCTCTTTGCTTCACAGGACACTGCACCCCTACCCCCCCCCGCAATATCACCCTTTCCTCGGTGGGGCTTTGGTACCCCAGCACTCTCTCTTCCTGTGCTGAGATCGGTGGCACACACTGGTAAGGTCCAGGCGG
>PVIU01031432.1:0-14837 GCA_004026605.1 Ondatra zibethicus
CATCTCTGTACATCTAGAAAACCTAACTAACATGACTACAAACTTGACTATTATAGATGACTCTCTATTAACCTATATTTCTTAATTATACATTATACTTTTAAATGAGCTGTACAAACACAATACCTTAATAAAGAGCAGAAATGTATATATGTAGTAATGAGGGGCTCGGGCTGCGTTCCCGGCCGGGCCCCTTTTGCCATCCGGCTCCCAGTGTGTACCCGAAATAATTACACGGAAACTGTATTCATTTAAATACTGCCTGGCCCATTATCTCTAGCCCCTTATTGGCTAACTCTAACATATTATTTTAGCCCATCTCCATTAATGTGTATCACCACTTGACTTGTGACTTACCGGCATGAGTCTAACCAGTGTCCATCTTGTGCTGGAGAAGCATGGCGTCTGCCCCACTGCCTTCTCTCTCACAGCATTCCCTTCTATCTACTCTGCCCACCTAAGGGCTGTCCTACCAAAAGGCCAAGGCAGTTTTCTTTATTTAACCAATGAGGGCAATATACAAACAGAAGACCCTCCTACACCATATATATAACAAAATTGACCTTAAATTTATATTAATAGACCAAGATCCATACCAATGCAAATCTCTATAATATATCCCCCTTTAAATGTAAACAAACATTTATAAACAATATTTGGGAATTTAGGAATCGTTCCCTCCAAAGTGTTTCCTGCTTTTTTGTTGGGCAGAGTATTTTCTTTTGGGGTATTCACGGAGACCTTTTTTGGGGTCTTGGCCCATCAAACCACATTAGTCTGGAAGAAATCCATGGGTTCTCATCCTCTGTAAAAACAAAAGTAGAACCTCTTTTCCAAAGTAACATATTCTTGGACCTAATTTTTAAATCAACATACCTTAAAACATATATGTTGGTTTAGCTTAGCAGTCCATACATTGAAATGTCTCTCTATACTTCGCTTATTCACAGTAAAAAAAATTCAAAGAAAGGACAATAATATACATAATCCAGACTCTCTGTTTATATTCTATTGTTGTAAGGGGGAGGGCTGCTTGTTCGTTTTGGCTGCCTGGCTTGTTTAGCCTGGAAATAACCACACAGAAACTGTATTAATTAAATTACTGCTTGGCCCATTAGCTCTTGTCTCTTATTGACTAACTCTCACATCTTGATTTAACCCATTTCTATTAATCTGTGTATCACCATGTGGCAGTGGCTTACCGGGAAAGATTCAGCATGTCTGACTCTGGTGGCTCCATAACAGCTCTCTGCTTTCTTCCTCCCAGAATTCAGTTCTGTCTTCTCCACCTACCTAAGTTCTGCCATATCAGGCCAAGGCAGTTTCTTTATTCATTAACCAATGAAAGCAACACATAAACAGAAGGACCTCCTACACCATTTCCCCTTTTCTGTTTAAACAAAAATGAAGGTTTTAACATACTAAAATTACATATAACAAAACAGTTATCAAGCAAGAATTATAGTTACAATATTTATATCTACTTTATCTTTTATCATAACTAAGGAAAACTATAACTATAACTATAAATTCTTCAACTCCATAAAAGACTCCAGAAGGATATAGTATTACCTAAGTAAACAGGAAGTGCATTGTAAGCAAATTCCAAAATTCTAGAATTGACAGAGACATCTCACTGCCTAGACAGTCACCCAAAGTTCTTCTGTACCGTTGGAGCATCCATCTTCAGCCCACAGGCCCATAGTATCCAGCAGACTTTTCCATGAAGCAGGAAAATTCAAAGACAGTTCAGTCACTTTCTTCTGTGTCCTGTAGAATGTTTTGCAGACTCTTTCATGAAGCAGGAACCCGAACTTTAGGCGAGTTCAGAAGTCATCCATCTCTCTATGGGTACTGCATGTTAAGTGAAGCAGTCCAGGCAAGAGCAGTTTTGTCCCCAAATGGCTAACCAACTCCATAAGGAGCCTCTTCAATGTCCATCTTCCTCCTGAAGTAGCTGGTGCTGCCAGGAGCAGATGTGTCTCACTGTCATGAAAAGTCCTAAGTTATTAAAACATTTAAATGCCATATTCTGAAAGTCTCTGAAAGTTTTGAAGAATACCTATCTAACTAAAATATATCTCTATACTTCTAGAAAATCTAACTAACATGACTAAAAGCTTGACTATTATAGATGACTATTAACCTATATTTCTTAATTATACATTAGATTTTTAAATGAGCTACACAAACACAATACCTTAATCAAGAGCAGAAATATACAAAGAACAAAATTGATCTTAAATGTGTATCAATAAAGCAAGATCCATACCAATGCAAATCTCTACAGCATATACCCCTTTAAATGCAAACAAACATTTATAGACAATATTTGGGAATATGAGTATAGTTCTGTCCATACTGCTTCCTGCTGATTGGGACGCTGTTAATCAGGTATTTCATAGTGATTCCTGTGTGCTAAGTTCATCTCAGTCACCAGTTAGGCAAAGTAATTTTTTGAGGGTGTTCACGATGACCTTTCAGGAGGCCTTGTTCCATCAAACCATATTGGTGTAGAAGCAATCCACAGGTTCTCATCTTCTGTGAAAACAAAAGAAGAACCTCTTTTCCAAAGCATCATATCCTTAGACCTGAATTCTGAAATCAAGATACCTTTATCATATACATGCTGGTTTAGCTTAGTAGCCCACACAATGAAATGTCTCTCTGTACTTAGCTCCTTCACAGTCAAAAAATTCAAAGAAAACACAATAATATACAGAACCCAGACTCTCTGTGAATTTTCCATTTTCACGTGGCTTACTTTTCTTTACTCCTTTTAATCTGACTATCTGTACTCTGTCTTTTTAAAGACTCTACCTTTTTTTAAAATATTAACTTTATTTTATGACTCTTTATACTCTTTTTCTTCTCTCTTCCAAGCCTACATATATTATCCAAGACTGTGACCCATTTAGAGGTCTTTTATGTCTGAATCTGTCCTATTGTGAATCTGTAATTCTTTACTGTCCAGGAGCACTTCTTAAAATGCTAAGCGCTTCTTAAAAACTTAAGTTGCACCATTAGTAGGAGTTATATGGTACCACCTGTTTGCCTGCCCAGTCTAAAACTTAAGCTATGCTATTATTATGATACATATGGTAGTTCTCTGCATAGTCCAGCATGGTGGAGCTGCTTGTGCCTCTGAGCCACGTGTGCACTGCCCCACTTCCAGGCACACAGGGAGTCCAGTTGCCATCAAGCAAGCCATAGCACTTTAGTAACAAACCCCATCCAAATGCTCTGTCCCCCACAAAAGCCAGAGGTCATGCTAGCAGCATAGCCCAGAAAGCTGTCATTTTAAAACTGCATGGCTTTTTTTTCTTTTGCTATGGCTGAGTCAGGAAAACCTTTCCTAAAGGAGCTGTGCCACGCCACCAGCAAACAGGAAGCTGTGTTAAACTATATATTTTTTTTCACCCAAAATTCCTTTTTTAAGCCCTCTCAGATTTCACGTGGATTTAGTTGACCATGTTGAAGCACCAATTGTTATAGGAAAAGGGGCTGCTTGTTCAGCCCGGCTGCCTGGCTTGCTTAGCCTGAAAATAACCACACAGAAACTGTATTAATTAAATTAGTGCTCGGCCCATTAGCTCTTGCCTCTTATTGGCTAACTCTCACATCTTCATTTAATCCATTTCTATTAATCTATTTATCACCATGTAGCAGTGGCTTACCAGGAAATATTCAGCTTGTCTGACTCTGGCAACTCCATGGTGGCTCTCTGCTTTCTTCCTGCAACAAATAAACAGAAGGACCTCCTACACCATCTATCTTTACGTGGTTTATTTTCTTTAGTCCTTTTAATCTATGACTGTCTGTACTCTGTCTCTTTAAAGACTTTGTTTTATTTTTTTAAATGATTTACTTCCTTTTATAACTCTCTATACTCTTTTTCTTCTCTCTCCCAAGCCTACGTACATTTATCCAACACTGTGACCCATTTAGAGGACTATATCTGTTTGAATCTGTCTTTATTGCATATCTGTAATAATTTTCTGACCAGAAGTGCTTTAAAAATGAGAAACAGCTTGGTCTCAGTGGTCTTGGATGCTAGTTCCACTTCTATCAAGTTTTCAATATGGCAGAGGTAGTTCACAGCCTGCTCTAGGATGGCTGGGTGGAGGCTGTCCTTAGCACCTCAACTCTGGGTAGCACCATGCAGCATATAAACCTTTTTTATCTGAGTACAAGCTAAATCTGCCATGCAGCATGTGGCATGGCCCGGAAATATCTCTGTATATGGCAGTGGGACTCTGCCATGCTCTCATGCCTGTACACTCCTAGCAGACATGATCCCACTGCCTGCCCAAATGGGGAGCACTGAGCCACTGGCATGGTCTCAGCCATTTTCTCCCGACCCTACATGGGCACAAAAGCATCCAGACCCAAATTTGATAGCCGGCATCAGTCCTAAACGTTTTAGACCAAGTCGGTATGACAATCTGTAGTTGGAGGCTGCTAGTTCATTCCTGGGTGCCCAGACTCAAAATAACTACACAAAACTGTATTAATTAAATCACTGATTGGCCTATTAGCTTATTCATATTTCTAGCTAGCTCTTATATCTTAAATTAACCCATTTCTGTTGTATGAGGCCTCTTGTTCATTCCTGGCTGCCCAGACCCGAAATAATCATACAGAAACTATATTATTTAAATCACTGCTTAGCCAATAGCTTGAATGCATTGCTAGCTAGCCCTTACATCTAAAATTAACCCATTTCCATTATTTTATATTTTACCATGAGGCTCGTGCCCTACTAGCAAAGTTCCAGCTGGCAGCTCGCATTTTTCCCCTCTGGCAGCTACATGGCATCTCCTTGACTCTGGCTACTTTCTATATATATATATATATATATATTTCTGTTCCAGTCTGGCTATATTCTGTTAAGACATTGGCCAAAAGCAACTTCTTTATTCATTAAACAATAAAAGCAACACATATACAGAAGGACTTTCCACACCACATGTCTATTATTTTATATTTTACCATGAGGCTTGTGACCTACCAACAAGTTTCTAACTGGTGGCTAGCGTCTTTCTCCTCTAGTGGCTACATGGCATCTCACTGACTCTGCCTCTTTCTTCCAGCATT
The DNA here is from genome assembly GCA_004026605.1 of Ondatra zibethicus. NCBI lineage: Eukaryota > Metazoa > Chordata > Mammalia > Rodentia > Cricetidae > Ondatra > Ondatra zibethicus. Next base: position 5,098 of record PVIU01031432.1, read on the forward strand.
CAGTCTAGGTTTCCTGCCTCATTCTACTCTGCCCTATCACAGGAAAAAGGAGATTCTTTATTCATTAGCCAATAAAAGCAACACATATACAGAAGGACTTCCTACATCAACTGCCTGGACTTTCTTTAAATTGTTATTATTTATTTTTGAAATTTTAATATATAAAATTTTTTTGGTCACATACAATACCCACTCTTCTCTCCAACTCCCTCAGAGCCCTCCCAACACATTTCCCTCCTAAGTTCATGTCTTTTTCTTAAAATAACACACTAGATCCAACTAGTGTTAGCTGTATTGAATGAGTGTGGGGCCATCCACTGGGGCAGAGGGAGTGAGTGTCTTTTTCCCCGATAAAGCCTACTTTCAGTGGAAGCATCAGAATGTCAACCATAAAACCTTAATACCAAAGCTCCTCCACCGGCTCTCCTTATGCTTAATTGCCTCACTAGAATATCAACACCAATGCAATCTGCTTGGAGCACTACCTCCTAGGCTAGGGAAGTTGGCCATTTCCTGGGATTGGGGTGGTTCACTGCCACTCTCAAGCTATGTTTTGAATTCTGAAACATGGAGGCAGCTGAAGGAGTCAATAACAATGGAGAAGGATATCAGATCATGTAAAAATCAAGAAAGTTGTATCAAGGAGCTTTACTAGGACTTTAATATAAAGATTTGGGTATAAATGATGATATACCAGCCCAGGTCTCTAACAAATGTGAATTGCTCATTAAAATTTAAGGTCAGGTGAGCCCTTGTAAGCATGTTTTATACTATGCTTGTGCTGTTTCACACAAAACGAGGTCAAAAGAGTGTGACCAAGCTGGTGCGGGAGAATTGTCCATATTCTGTCAATCATGATTTAAATAAACGCTGATTGGCCATTAGCCAGGATGTATAGGTGGGATAACCAGGCAGGAAGTAGAAGCAGAGCAAGGAGAATAGAAATCTGGGAAGCAGGAAGCTCTCTCAGCACTCCTGCCTGGACCACCGAAGAAGCAGGATGAGACCTGCCCTGCTGAGAAAGGTACTGAGCCATATGGCTAACATAGATAAGAATAATGGGCTATATAAGTTATAAGAGCTAATACAAAGCCTGAGCTAATGGGCCAATCAGTTTATAACCTAATGTAGACTCTCTGTGTGATTCTTTCAGCCTAAACAGCTGTGGGGACAGGGCAGGACATAAACCCCAAGCAGGCCCTCCTGTTACACCAAGCTGTGGTGAATCTATGAAGCATGTTCAGAAATACATTCAAAGTTATCTCTTCATGTGTCACACTACTCAAGGGTGAAAGAGAATTATTTGTCTCAAAGAGATTTAGAGGATCCTGTTCACTTACCCATATGAACAATTAAAACTTGTGCCTAACATGAAAATATTTCTTCTCTATTGTACACCAAGAACTGAAATCCTTAATTATTTTATTATGCAGTCAGACAGGCATCTTATGAACCATATTATACCAAGGCAATATGTTACATTTCTACATCTTTTACAGTGTGCCACATGAACATGAACAATACCATTACCTGTTTTCAAAAATCTGTCTCTTCCAGCAATATAGGTTCACCCCAACTCCTCCAGTGAGTTAGAGAATTTTTTTACATCAGAAGAACGATATTGCAATGGAATTACTACCCCTATCCAAGATGACTTAAATTCAGGTGCTTATGAACTGCAAAATCCTTCCTCTATACCTGTTTACCATCATCCTGAATATCAAGGTCAACAGTGGAATTGAAGACACACAGTATTGTACTTGTACAACCACATTCTTTACCATACAACCTAATGATGTGAGATTCCCCTCTGTATGCTGTGAATATGTTTTATTACCATTGGTTAACAAAAATTTGCTTTGGCCCATGGCAGGGCAGAATAAAGACAGAAGAGAAATCTGACCAGAGATATATAGACAGAGTAGGTGGAGTCAGAGAGACGCCATCTAACTGCTGAAGGAGAAAGACGACAGACTAGAACCCTACCTGTAAGCCACAGCTACATGGCAATACACAGATTAATTTAATAGAAATGAGTTAATTTAAGATGTAAGAGCTAGGTAGGAATATGCCTAAACCATTGGCCAAGCAGTATTGTAAGTAATATAGTTTCTGTGTGATTATTCCAGTTAGTCTAGGCAGCTGGGAGACAAACAAGCAGTCTCAGTTTACAACCTAACACCACATCTTCCCTTGGCTGCTAGTTTCCCCACTATTTTATAACCAAGTTTCAAGTCATCCAATAGCCTCTACCACGGACTTGTCATTTGCTAGATGCTAACTCCAATGAAATATCTTCTCCCAGTACCTGCTTCATCTCAATAATAGTCTATCTGTAAGTACATACATTTCTTACCATTATAATTCTTTTTGCCACAGTTCACTGAAGACCAAAAAAACCCCTAACCCCTCTAGTATGAAATCACTGGAAGTGGTTTATGGTACACAGATTGTATGTAAAGGGAATTCTTCCTTCATGAATGCATAGTGTACCTTCCCAAGTCCATTTCTTGGATTATGGACCCAATCATTCATATATGATATGATACAAATCATAGTATCATTGATAATGTTGTGAAGAGATGATATGATAAGGAAACAATCTTCTAATTACACTTTTTAGATTATATGGGAAAGATAACAGAGCTCTTACAAAAGGGCCTACAAAATATTCAGTGTCTTTTATCGTAAAACAACTTAAATCTTAAACTTAGGAATGATTCCAAGTGCTTTACCAAGTACATATAAGAGTCTCTGTTGAGCATAGATATGGTTTAACAACTTTCTTCCTCATTATACTAAGTTGACCCAGAAGTGACAATTTATAAAATTTTCTAGAAAAAAAGTACATATTCTAATTTTTAAACTATTGAGTTTTATTTAACCTAATGTTTACTTCTTTCTTGTGACATATTTTGTTTACCTGAATGAACAAGTTAGTTCCCTATAGTGACTAAAAAAATATATATGACTATTGTACACATCTCAATGCAACTGATAATTTCCTTGTTTCTAGGCCTAAATTGTTGTTTCTTATTCTTGGCCTTATGAGCCAAGCCATCTCAAAACTGAACTGTAGTATAGATTCTAAAATACACATATCCTAATCAGTACCAAATTTTTCTTGCTCCTCTAACTTTGATCATGTAGACAGATAGCTGCCTCTTTCCTTACAATGACTTTTCAACTCATACTCCAGATTCATTTACTAAGGCCTTTTCTTCTCCCTATACAGGAAGACTAAGCAATTTATTATGTTAGAGAGACCTTGTCTTTTCCTTCTCAGTATAATGGCAAATACAAATCTAAATTGCTTTACATTTTTTCCTGCTCTTGAAAAAAAAGTAAAGATAACTTTTCTCCCTTTACTTTCTTTCAGCATTTCGTTCAGGAAAAAAAATCAGAAAACTCTGCACCTTGAAATCTATATAAATCTCCTTAAAAACTAAATAAGCCTCTCACAAGTACTACATTCCAGAAATGTCATTCTTAAAGGCCCAGAAACCAGTTCATTGAAGTCAACATCCAGAACCTACATGGTGGAAGGAAAGAACTAACTCCTACAAGTTGTCCTCTGAACTCTAACACTGCACCATAGCACATGCACTCCTATATACATATAAAGAAGCAAACAAGCAAACAGACAGACAGATAGGCAGTCAGTGTTAGTTTCGGCTTTTACTAAAGGTGATTACTCTAGCTAGGGAACCAAAAAACACAATGTATGATGTTATTGCAAAAAATGCCACTGGAAGAACAGATGTAAAACTCACAGGAACAAGGGATCAAGTAACTCCAGAATACAGGTTGGGGTCTACCTCAGTGATACTAGTGTATGCCTAGCATGTATAAGACCTTGAGTTTAATCCCCATTAACATAACAAAACAGGACAAAATTTTTTACTACAGTATAAATGCCAAATAGATTTTACTTTGAAAGAATAGGAGAAATCTCACAGGTAAGACATGGACAACCATATGTTTCAATAACTTTCCCTTTTGCTTGTTTCTTTTCCACCACGGTCCTCATACAGAATAGTCCACTGACTGAAGGATAGGTTTCTTATGATTCTCCTGTAAATCAGATAGGAAGGGTCCAGTGGTACAGATTAAAATCTAGCACCATCCATACCCTAGATACCATAACTTGCTGAACTTCCTGGCAAAGGGGCATCTGGATTGGTTCCTTCCTCCTAACAAGGAAGAAGTAAGTCGATGCATCATTGTGAGTCCTAAAGACTGGTTTAATTTGATATTAAAAGTCAATATAAATACATTACCCAAAAGATAAGCACTGGTAGTGTGTAAAACAATATTCTTTATTTAGGGTTCAATTTGAAGCAATAAAGCCTATTATTAAAAAGTTAAGGTGGAAAAATGAATAACTTTTAAAGTGCAATCATTTTGTCATCTTATATTTCCCAGAAGAAGAAAAGATAAATTTGATAAAAATCTGTCAAATGCTAAATAGATTTGCACAAGATCTTAAAACAGTAAATAAAATGGAGTAACTCCTATACCTACAATTTTCTCATTTGGGTGTCATCATTTGTAAAATTTTCCTCTTCAGTTAATCTATGCTATGCTTTTTTTCTTTGTTTTCTTATGTTTAAATCTAAACTCTCATGACATTCATTTATGAAAGAGTCATAAGTTTCTGTAGTTAAAGAAATTCCAAAACGTTTTAGGACTGTCTCTTTGCAGTGGTCTATAGGGAAAAAAATGTTTAATACATACATAATTTTCTGGTAGCCTTTGAAACTAAAGTACAAGTCAAGACTGATTAGGTTGTCTTCATGCAGATTTAGAACCTTAGTAGACAAACTAAAAATTGTTTGATCCACCCATTCTCATCTAAATGCTGAGAAGTGTCATATTCTAAAAGTCAGCCAGTTATGTAGATGAAGGACCTACTGCTGCTGCTGCTGCTGCTGCTACTACTACTACTACTACTACTACTACTACTACACACACACACACACACACACACACACACACACACACACAAATACTTCTGACATTTCTGACAATGCAATTGCATTATAATCCTCCAGATCCCCTAGTTTGGTCCCTGAATCCAGACAGGTATTTGAACAATTAGAATTGGCTATTACATCTTCTCCAGCTTTAAGAATTCAAAATTCTGAGAAAAACAGTTTGCTGCTTGTTCACTCATAGAAAGAAAGCGACTGCTAGTAGAAATTTAACTCAACTTGATATCTAAATACCATGAAGCAAACATTTGAATGTATCTGAGTCATGGAAGCAGCCAGTTATCAGAAACAAAAACTCTTGCAGTAGGTCACTTGCTATGTATATTCCATACATCATGATGGTTACAAGTGTGTAACACTTTACCTTTGTTGGTGCACCACTAGACTGGCTACAAACAAACATTCTATTCAGTCCTATTAATCGTATTTTAGAGATGCAATTTTCTAAACCCTACTACTGTTTAGCCAATCAAACAGATGACTAGGATTATACAGTAGTACAATTAGCAAACACCAGGCCAGAATCCGGTTTACACATGAGATAATCCTTTTGGAAATGTATATTTATTTCCTTTGCTGCGGTGTCTGATTATAAAACATTGGAAACTTATTTTACGACTGGAATTATGTTAACACAAGCAGCTAATGGGGCTATGGTTCTTAGTTTTGGACCCATAGTAATATATAACACACACTGATTACGAGTATATGTGATGCAATAAGTCACATTTACAAAACAGAAAGGGGAGAGTATTGACTTTGATGAGAACTAAAGCATCTACAGAAAATTGAAGGATGGTTTGTTAGAGGCTTTACAACTGCTCGCGTGTCAGTAACCTACCATAGAGATCACTCACGACAGCGATTTTTTTTTATAAAAGCCATGATTTTGCTGGCAGCTACAATACTGGTTGCTAAGACAGGAAAGACTCCAGACCTGGAAGCTCTCTTTTCAATAGGAGGAGTCTTTGTTAATTTTCAGAAATACGATTTAGAAAGGGAAATGAACAAGTGAATTGAAAGAGGCTTAAAATGAATTCACCTGAACTATAGGAATTATCTACAAACACCTCCTAGGCAACAGTCCTTATTTGCTTATTTTGGTTTGTTATCAACAAAATCATCTAAGTAAGAGTAGGCTCTCTTAATATGCTAATCTTGAGTGTTCTTCCTAGTGCTATCACAGAACACCAGCTGCAACCTTCCCTCACTTCTGCCCACATCTCCTGTGGGTCCCACAAACCATCCTTCCTAACCTCCCTGTCCCCATTTGTTGCTTTGTCCCAGACCCTAAATCCAGGAGACAACCCTTGCTAATCCAAGGGCTTCTCTTCCCAGAGCAACCAGTAGGTGGAAGACAAACCCACACCTTTCCTACTGCTCCTGAGAGCCAGTCACCTCAATCTCATCCCCAGCTCTGTAGCTGGAAACCTGCTGTGGTCTTGATTTCTTCTCTGACCCTATCCCCAAGGGATTCACAAAGACCTTCCTTCTCCTCCAACTTTCTATCCCTGAAGTCATCCCAGTATCCCAGTCTGCAACAGCATCAGGCATTCCCTGTGAACACAGCAGCTGAGGATGCCAGGTAAATGGGAAACAGAGCCATCACACTCTCCTACAATCCAGAGAGGAAACAGAAAACAAGGAACAACACCCACTCAACAAAGACAAATCCAGAAATCAGCACCTAGAACTTTAATAATCCCAAACCCAGACACCAAGATTCCAGTGTAAAAACATAACCAATAACAGCCAGGGCAATATGTCGCCATTAGCACTCAGCTACCATAGCAGGCCTTGAATGTTCTAACATATCTAAAGCACAAGAAAAAGACCGCTATTGGTCCTTAAAGAGGAAATAAATACATTCCTTAAAGAAAATCTCCTTGGAAAACACAGTGTAAGAGAATAAATAAAACTGTCAATGGCCTAAAATTAGAAATAGAATCAATAAAAGAAACCCAAACTAAGGGAATTGTGGAAATGAGAATTTTAGGAATTCAAACAGGAACTACAGAGACAAGATTCAATAACAAAATATAAGAGGTGAAAAAGAGAATCTCGGGCATTGAAGATACTGTAGAAGAATGAATACATACATCACTCATGAAATTCTTAAGTCTAAAAACTTCTGACAAAAACATCTAGGAAATCTGGACACTATGAAAAGATCAAATGTAAGAATAATAGGAATAGAGGAAGGAAAAGAAACCTAGAATAAAAGCTTAGAAAATGTTTTCAACAAAATCATAGAAGAAAATTTTTCCTAATCTAGAGTAGGAGATGCCTGTAAGAAGTATACATAGTGAAAAAGATTAGATCAGAAAAGGAAGTCCCCTCAGCACATAATAATCAAAACATTAAATGTATAGATCAAAGAAAGAATGTTAAAAGCTGCAAGGAAAAGAGACTAAGGAACATACAAATGAAGACCTGTTGGAATTACACCAGACTTCTCAATTGAGACTCTAAAATCCAGAAGGGCCTGGACAGATGTGCTATAGACTCTAAAGGACCACAGACGACAGTCCAGATTACTATATCCAGCAAAACTTTCAATCACCATAGATGGAGAAAATAAGATATCCTAGGACAATGCCAAAGTTAAACAGTATCTAGTCACAAATCCAGCCCTACAGAAGGTGCTAACAGGAAAACTCCAATGCAAGGAGGTAAACTACACCCATGAAAACACAAGAAATAAATATTCTCACACTAGCAAAATAAAAAGAATAAAAGCAGACACACAAACATACATACACACCCACAACAACAAAATAAAACGAGATCAATGGTCTCAATTACCCCAATAAAAAGACACAGACTAATAGAATGGATAAGAAAAAAAACAGGATCCATCTTCCTGCTGCATACAAGGAACACCCTCAACACATCAAAGTTAGACATTACCTCAAAGTACAGGGTTGGAAAAACATTTTCCAATTAAATGGCACCAAAAAGTAAACTGGTATACCTATTCTAACATCTAACAAAACATATTTCAAACCAAATTTAACAAAAAAATAAGAAAGAAACTACATACTCATCAAATGAAAAATCCACCAACATTTCAATTCTTAACATCCATTCCCTAAACACAGGGGCACCTAAGTTTGTAAAAGAAACACTACTACAGCTTAAATCACATATGGACCTTCATACACTTATAGTGGGTGACTTCAATAACCCCACTCTCACCAACAGACAAGTAATCCGAATAAAAACTAAACAGAGAGATACTGGAGCTAACTGACATAAACCAAATGGACCTAACAGATAGGTCATTTCTCCCAAATACAAAAGAATATATCTTCGAATCTGCACCTCATGGAACATTCTCAAAAACCTACTATATGCTCAAACACAAAGTAAGTCTCAACCAATAAATTCACTTCATCCTATCAGACCACCATGGATTATAGCTGGATATCAACAACAACAGGATCAACAGAAAGCCTACAAACTCATGGAAACTGAAAAACTCTCTACTGAATTACCACTGGGTCAAGGAAGAAATAAAGAAAAAAATGAAGACTTTCTATAATTCAATGAAAATGAATGCAAAGCATACCCAAACTTATGGGACACAATAAAAAGGGGGGTGTTAAGAGGAAAGTTCATAGCTCTAAGTGCCTACATAAAGAAATTGATGAGATCTCATACTAGCAACTTAACAGCACACCTGAAAACTCTAGAACAAAAAGAAGCAGGCACATCCAAGAAGAATAGACAGAAATAATCAAACTGAGGGCTGAAATCAATAACATAGAAACAAAGAAAACAATACAAAGAGTCAATGAAACAAGGAGTTGGCTCTTTAAGAAAATCAACAAGATACACAAATCTTTACCCAAACTAATTAAAAGGCAGAGAGAGAATATTCAAATGAACAAAACCAGAAATGAAAAGGGGGGCATAACAACAGACACCTTGGAAATCCACAGAAACTTAAGAATATACTTTAAAAATCTGTACTTTACCAAATCAGAAAATCTAAAAGAAAAGGATGCTTGTTTCAATAGGTACCACTTACCAAAGCTAAATCAAGATCAGATGAACAATTTAAATCAGCTTATAATCCCTAGTGAAATAGAAGCAGCCATTAAAATCTCCCAACCAAAAAGAGGCCAGGGCTAGATGGTTTTAGTACAGATTTCTGCCAGACTTTCAAAGAAGGGTTAACATCAATACTCCTCAAATTATTACACAAAATAAAAACAGAAGAAACATTGCCCAGTTCATCTTATAAATCTCAAATGACGGAGAAACAGTTTAAAGCAATGTTCTACATCCTTAGCCATCAGGTAAATGCAAATCAAAACTACTTTGAGATTCCATCTCATATCTGTCAAAATGACTTAGCTCAATAATACAAGTGACAGCTCATGCTGGTGAGGATGTGGAGCAAGAGGAACACTTCCTATTGCTGGTGGGAGTACAAACTTGCACAACCTGTATGGAAATCAATACGGTGGTTCCTCAGAAATCTGGGAGTTGATGTACCTCAAGACCCATCTATACCACTCTTGGGTATAAACCCAAAGGAGCTCCTTTGTCCCACGGAGCCGAGCAGAGAGGAGAGGGCAACCCTCAGTAGGCCTGCCTTTGGGACCGGGAACCTCGCCCAACCAGCTTCCGCGGATTCATCTGGACCCTGGTGAGTGGGCCCCAGCCCATCCCCGGGACCTTCTGGCCACTTGGGGCTCCCCTCTGTTGGCTTTGCTGCTTATCCCAACCCTGCTCCCC
>PVIU01031433.1:0-14810 GCA_004026605.1 Ondatra zibethicus
GCCGGGAGGGATGGGGGTGGGCCTTGGACTTCCAACAGGGCAGGGCACCATGCCCTCTTTCAAGGAAGAAGGGGGAGGGAGGAGGGGTGGGGAGGTAGTGGGAGGGGACCGGGAGAAGGGGAAGAAAGGTAAAAATTTTATTTCTTTAATTATGTTTTTGAATGGAAAAAATAAAACAAAACAATGTATGGGAAAAAATAAATAAATAAATAAATAAAGAAATAAAGAAATAAAGAAATGTACAGAGTAAACATCCATTAATAACTCATTTGTAATCTGGCCAAGATCTAGGAAAGCTACAATAAGTGACTTTCTTTGTCACATATAAAAAGGGTTAATTCTATCTTTTGCATCTTGTTTATTGAGCTATTATTGCTTAGGTAATAAAGAAATATATAAAAGAAGAGAGATCCAAAGTAGATTTTGAATCTGATAGAGTTCCTACCCTACAAATGTAAATAATGATCATGAAATTAATGACTAACTTTAAAAGAATAACCAACAGAGACATTTAAAAGTATTTTTAATCTTTTTAATCCAAAAAGAAATAAAATGTCAAATTTTGAAATTTTTTTCTGATGCTTCTTTTCTTATATATTTCATAAATTATACTAGTTGGCTCCATTAGTGAATACTCAATAATTGTTGTAAAACTGAATTATTAATTGATTCATACAATACTTTTAGTCTCTTTTTATCTACTATCTACTATTCTACTATCGTCCTAACTCCTCTGGAGGCAGGAAAACCATGCAGATGAGGCCAGCCTGGGCAGCAAAGGAAAACTAGTTCTCAAAAACTAAATAGATTATTAAAAAAACAAACAAACACTCCTGTGTTATATAAAAGCACAGAAAGATTCCAAGTGTTTTCAGCTTTTATTGGATTTTGATTTGTCACAAAACAAGTGAAGGAAGGTTATTGCTCTCTAAATATATGAATTAAAATCCCATTTTGAGTGTGATTTCAGAATTGGCCTTTCACTAGTTTAGAGTTCTGATCATTATTTGGAAAATAGTAACCAGTATGTTCAAAATCAGGTTATTTATGTAATATGGAATTCTTAAAGGAAGCATAAGCAAGTGATTTTTACAACTAAATTTTACCTAATTTTAAATGTGTCCATGCTTAGGTATTCATGTATCACACATTTTATTCTGAAAATATTCCTTTTATTTTTTCCTTTTGCCACCATTCCTTGACATTATTTCCTACTAAATTGACTGAACAAACTTTCTTTTAATAAACTGAAAATACTCAGTCATAAATTCATTAGGCCTCAGTTCTAGACAACGACCTAACAATAGCCCACTGAGGAAACCTGAGAGCAGGAGAAACTGTTTCCTGGGGGACAGCATACCAATTGGCTATGCAATAGCAAATGGTCAACTTATAAAATATACATAAAAGTAACATTATACAGCTGGAACTGGTTTTACTTATGTATTTAGGAACACACACACACACACCAATTAAAGAAAAGGAGGACATGAATTTAAAAGCTAAGGAGAGGAGGGGAATGTGGAAGAAGGTTTGGAGAGAGGAGAAGGAAAGGAGGAATGATGTAATTATAACCTCACATATAAATACATATACATACATGAGTGTGTGTGTGTGTGTGTGTGTATGTTTAATGAAGTGCAGATTTATACTTAAGGAAAAAGCTCTTTACCAGGAAGAATTTTTTTAGAATTTAATAGCGGTTCATGCCTTCCTTTCTTCTCCTTATTAACAGACTCCTTTCTCCTCTTCAGCTTGTGATCAGCTGTCACTCGGGGTGGCTGCTATCTTTGGGCCTTCACACAGCTCGTCAGCCAATGCAGTCCAGTCCATCTGTAATGCCCTGGGGGTTCCTCACATACAGACCCGCTGGAAGCACCAGGTGTCCGACAACAAGGATTCCTTCTACGTCAGTCTCTACCCTGACTTCTCTTCCCTTAGCCGAGCCATCTTGGATTTGGTGCAGTTTTTCAAGTGGAAAACCGTGACCGTAGTGTACGACGACAGCACTGGTGAGAGCAGCGGCCTCTGTGCCTGTTTTCAGCACATTACATTCTGGAGTACATCCCTGGTGCTTTCTGTGCTTTGTTCTCCTTTATTAGTTTAATTTTGTTGTTGTTTGTTAATTTAATATTATTTTCATTGTTGGGTTTATGTGGAAGGACCACGAGGTATTTGGAGCCAAATATCAACACTTGCTCCAGAAAATAACAACCCAATCAAATACATTTTCTTTGTGTATATAAAATAAGCATCAGGAGTTTGAACCGTACATTGAAAATAAAGTTAATATGGTTATCATGTTAAATTATTATTAAAATGATTTCAGTTAGACTGAGTAGTTTCATACTGCAAAGTTTCATGATACTCTCTCAACATTAAGAAACTTACAATTTGACATATATTTTATCTGTGTTATGCAAATGATGAATATAGTGAGTAATAAAATCCAAATCCTTAAGTAATACGTTAAAATTTAAACTTTTGTTTTTCTAAAAAGTGGAACAAATGATAGCATCAAAATATTTAAGATTTTGGGGACTGCTTCTGTGTAGAAACGATTAGAACTTAGAAAATAGAATTACAAATAGATTTAATGAAATATTATTCATGCAACTGCTTAAAATATTTTAATAAATATTTTTTCTACAGTGTTGTTCTAATGGCTATTAATAATGGTTGATTTTTATCTTACATTATTAATTTAAAACAAGTCTCAAAAAACATGAGAAAATAAACAGTAAAATCAAACATGTAGTTTTCTGCTGACAGTTATTTTAGCAAAGTAATTACTATGTTTATCTTGGTAATTGATTTCACTTCAGGAAAATTTTCATTATTCTAAATATTACTTTAAGTTAGATGCAAAAATTTTATTTTAGGTCTTTTCGCTATGCCTTCAAATTTACATTGACAATGAAATTCATTTAAATTTAAGTTCTTCCCAAGTATGGCAAGAACATGCTTTATTCCCATTCACTTTGTATGCTTGCCATGAACAAAACTTTGTGTAGAAATTTATCCATTTTATAATGAAATCATCAGTGCAAATGGACTGGTAGGAACTCTGCTAAGAGAACAAAGAGTTTCAGGGTTGGAAGAACAATGAAAATAGTTTTAAACATATTTTCACTGAGTTAAGAAAGTGCTAGCTTTATTAGAAGTTAATTTTTATATTGTGGAAAAATATAAAAATATTTATCATTAATTTTAGCTTATACATTTATCAATAAAATTTTTAAAATCAAAAGTAGTTTTAAGAGATCTTTTAGCTTGAATTAGATTTATTAATTTTATTATGTTTTCTTCCCCAAATCATTTCCTTCATGTAGTTGGCTAAACTCTCCTAGAAGGCTGCCTATTAACAGCTCTCCTGGGTTGGCATTATGTGGAATGCCTGGAGAATCTTCAGACACAAATTAGTCCACTCATGTTTATGTCCATAGATGCACACATATAGAAAGTGGATGATGTCATTTCTCTATTCTCTCTTGATAAATTTGAGTTATATTGCCTAAACAACATACTAATTTTACATGTATAAATGTTTATATATACATATATAATAGCATGCTATATTTGTGTTATTTTCACACTGTTTATAATTAGAAGGGAGTTGGAAAAATATTGCAGTGTAAATAGATATACCATGTTTCTTCATTTATGTGGAAACGTTCATCTTGAAGAAGTAAACAAACAAACAATAGAATTTTCAATCAGTTAATATCTCTAAAGCCATACATTGGGGTGACATCTGTTGGGACCCAGCCTCCACTGAGATTAGCACATTCCAGGGTGGGAGCGTGAAGATTAAAATTATTAAGCAAAAGGAACAGAGATATGAGAGAAATAAAAGACAGAAACACAGAACAGCATCAGGAGGGGAATTCAGTGAATACTGAACCGCCTACATTTATTTTCCACATGCTTATATGCTTCACTCCAAGAAGGGAGAGGGAAGACAACGGATTTCATTAATATAATATAAGAAATGGACCTACTCCCTGGAAACTTCTGCCAGTCTCCTTTGAAGGAGCAGGAATAGCAAGGTGGAGCAGATTTACGTCTATACTCAAAATACTAATTAACAACAATTTAGGTCAGGATCTCGTTTGTAGCCACACCTGCTGTCAATAACTTTGGAAGAGAAAATATTAGCTCAAACTCTCTGAGCTTTAGTCAAGGGGGAGCAGATTCACATCTGTCGCCCTCCACAGATTCACATGCAATTAGTGTTTCTAATCTATTAATAATGTTCTTAATATTTCCATCACTAGTAAAAATTTAAATAAATGAATATATATATATAGTCAATTAAGTACATTCCTGTATAGACCTTGACCTCAAATTAAGTTTATTACATTTCAAATTTTTGTTTAAAGCATTACATCTACGCATGGTACTGTGTCTTGGCTGTAATCCAAACATGTGTATGGATCATATTACCTCTAGTTTGAGATCAGCCTGCTACAGAGCAAGTCCAAGTGATACAGCCTGTGATACAGAGTGAAATCTTGTCTCAAAATCCACCTACTTCCCCTAAGAGAAGATGCTTTTTCACTTATTTTGAAAGTTAAGTAGACATTTCATAGCTATTTAATTTTATAAATAATATATATTAATATTAAAGAAATTATAGATTTATAGAATCAGGATATCTTAAAATCCTCAAGATAAAAATTATGGATTTATTTTCATTTAGTTCAACACATATTGATTAGGCACCTGTTGCTTAGCAATGGCAGTTATAGGTGTGATCCTATGCCAATTGAGGGGACAAAGATTCCACCCTCATGCTTTCACATGACATTTATGGATATTTGATTATTCAAATTTTGTATTATTTTAAATTAACTAGTTACATTGGTAACAGAATTTTTATGTTTTTGAAGTTTAAAATTTTACTTTTGAAAACTTGCTTTTCATTTTTTTTAATATTCTTATATTTTTCATTCAAAAAATTTACACTTCCTCCCCTTCTCCCAGTTCCTTCCCTTCCCCTGCTTCCTTAAGAGGGGGCAGGGTACCCTGCCCTGTGGAATATATACTACTCAGCGGTAAAAAAAACAATTGCTTTTCATTTTTTTTATATATAGAAATGGTTCGTGGGTCAATTGAAAAGTCTTTTTGAAGTGCCTTCCTAAGTATGTAAAATTTGCTGCAAATAATTTGATGTCTCCAACTTCTACCAATAGAATTATTTAAAAAAAAAACCCTGTAAATTGCCCAAATAGAGTAGATTAAAATTTGAAGTTGTGAAAGAAATACAATTATAGTCAAGACTGTGGATTAAAAGGGGCTCCTATACTCACACAAATAAAAATAAATAGTATTGATTTTATTGTGGACTGATGTATAAATTGCTTACTGAAGGATATACATATGCTGTTTTCATTTACATGTTCCTTTTTCCAGACCTATTTATTGCATATGCTATCTCCTATTTATATTCATTTCTACTTTGTTGTATTGTCCAGTTTGATACATGATAATTTCATCCAATTCTTGCTCCCACACCCCAAACAGATGGATGATACATGAGATATATTTCTGGGCTAGGATAACTTCCTAAAATGATGTTAGCAGGAGCTATTTAATTTTTATGATAATTAGCATTTGTTGTTGTCCTGGATGAATGCTTTTAAACACCACAAAAGTCTGTTATATCTCTGAATGGTGTCCAAAAATGATGGAAATGAATTGGCTTCAGAAACAAAGCTGTGTTTCTGTCAGTCATTTTGGAACATATGATTCATTTTAAATATAAACTAAAAATAAATTGAATAGCTGTCAGCTTGTAAGCAATTCCAGGATAAATTGTGAATATTTGCTTTAAAAGTCCTGTGTTTCATCTTTGTTTATAGATCAGCAGTCCATTAACAAAGAACTCTGATCTGGTAAGCAGAAGCCTAGGATTCTATCCCAGACTTGCTGCTAAATTACCGGAACACATTGGAAAAGAAGTAAGGGGATAGGAGTGACTACAGATGAGCTATCATGCATTAGATATTATGTAAATTCTATCATAAATTATTTTTCTTAATCTTCAGAAACAATTCTCTGAGTCCCAAAAGAGACAGGTTATCATTTCATCTGGCCAGCTTCCTTGCTGGGCCTCTTGCCCAGCAGCAGCCATAGAAACATGAATATCTCCCTCAATTCCTTCCTTACATGGGGTTCACAATCAAGTTCCAGTAGCCATTTGTTCACTGCTCTGATCTCTCAAATCTATGTTGTGCTACTTTTAGGTCAAAAGATGTATCATGTTTTATGGTGTTTGTTACTAATCTTATGTGATCTAACCGAATTCTCAATTTCAGTTTCAATCTAATCAATTTTGTGTTGATAGTCTTGCCTCAACACGTCACTTAGAGGTTTGTTTTCTGCCTTTTTTAATTTAAATTTTTTATTCATTTTACATACCAACCACAGTTTCCCCTCCCTCTCATCCTCCTGATTCCCCGAACCTCCACCTCCATCCATTCCTCAGAGAGAGGGTAAGTCCTCCTATGGGGAGTCAACTAAGACTGACATCTCAAGTTGAGGCAGGACCAAGTGCATCTGCCCCCCCCCCCTCCGCCGGCATCTAGAGTGAGCAAGGCATCCCACCATAGGCAATGGGCTCCAAAAAAAATGTCAGTCATGCACCCGGGATAAGTCCTGATCCCACTCCAGGGGTCCCACAAACAGACCAAGCCACACAACTGTCACGCACATTCACAGGGCCTAGTTTGGTCCCATTTAAGCCCCCCAGCTGTCAGTCCAGGATCCATGAGCTCTCACTAGTTCAGGTCAGCTGTGTGTTTCCACTTCATGATCTTGAGCCTTGACTCCCTCCTCCCTCTCTCTTCCTGGACTCCTGGAGATTGGCACAGTGTTTAGCTGTTGATCTATGTGTCTTCTTCTATTAGTTACTGGATGAAAGTTCTATGATGAGCAGTCTGAATATATGAGAAAGGTGGTTTAGACACCCACTCCATTATTACTAGGAGTCTTAGCTAGGTTCATTCTGTGGATTCCTGGAAATTTCCTCAGTACCCGATTTCTCACTAATCCCATAATGGCTCCCTCTATCAAGATATTGCTTTCATTGCTCTCCTTCTTTATTCCTCCCGAACTGGGCCATCCAATTCTCATCTCCCATCTCCTCCCCTACCCAGTTTACCCAGGAAATATTATCTATTTCCCCTTCCTAGTGTGATCCATACATCCTCCTTGTGGACTGCAGCCTGGTTATCCTTCGCTTTACATCCAATATCCATTTATGAGTGAGTACAGAACATTTTTACTAATGAAATTCTGGTTGACACTCCCTTTACTGACTTCTTGGCTCTAAATTGTCACCAAAACATTTCACAAGTTATGCAAGTAACCTTGGTTCTGAATCTCTCCTGACATTTGAATTTAAATATTTCACTTAACTTTTGAAAGTTAAGTTTACAATGAAACCATTAAAAATCCTTCAGTTGCTAGACATATTGTTCTGTTCAGATGGAAAACACTAATTTTAGCGAGCTCCTGACCATAGGATACACATACCTGTGTGTGCACAGTTTTACAAACAGGCTATCTGGCTTTACTGCCCTCAAAGAAAGGCTTATCTGGTCCCTTTTCCAACAGCTGAAAGATTTTTCCAGTTTATCCTAAAAGCACCATAGTAACTCTCACTGTGTGCTGGTTTTCCTGGCTCTATTTCTCCTGGATAAATCTTCATCTAAATAGAATAGACTCTAAGACTTAAAAGCTTCTAAAATAGCTCAACTCAAAAATGTACCTTAGTGATAACTTACTGTCTGAAGACATGAAGATGTTCTTGTATAAACTTCTTAGAAAAAAGTGGACATCAATGAGTTAGATAATCTTCCCAAAGTCAAATATAGTTAGTAACTTAGAAATGCCTACTGAATATTAATAGAATCCATAAAAGGTTTGAGGTACACATAGTTTCTCCCACAATTTCAAAAGAAAATTAATGTGAATTGCATTTATGTACATTTCAATCATAATTAAATGTGTATTTATTTACTCAAGCAATCATAGATAGACCCCTTTCTATAAATCACCTGGGGCAGAGAGCACAAGATTATGGATAAAACTATGCCTCTGAGAGCTGAGGCAAAGGGCAGGGAGGAGATTCAATGACCACAGTACCTTTTTAGTTCGACAAGCTCAGAGAAAGGCAAGACAATCTAATATGCATGAGGGCTCAGTAGCAGAGCTCAGAGATTCTTGGGAAGGGCAGAGGAAACTCTGCAGTTCCGTTTTCTCTTTCAATAATGGAGTAGGGGAAAGTAAAAGCATCTCAGCTGGAGAAAAGGCGACAGGGCGTCATGAAAATGTATAGATGTCCAAGGAAGCCAGGTTGTTCCGGACTGCAGGAACTTCATTGTGAGAGATTTGGGGAAAAGAAAGATGAGGGAAAATGCACACAAAAGGTTAATAAAGATAGCTCACCAGGAGCTTCTGTTGTACTGTTCTGCTTATCCTTACATGACTTCTCTGTCCTAATCCCTCTGCAGGATTATAACAGTGAGGTTTGCATGACATAAATGTACCTTTCAAACCAAAACTGAGTGTTTCATAGATGACCATCTAATTTCTGATTATGTCCCAAGAAAGGGAGATAGAGCAGAAGGATCTAGAGACAGAAACTGATGTGGGTGCTATAACCTTTGGTTTCATAAAGCTGATAATGGCACTGCTGTATAGTCTGCAGTAAGTTGTTTGTCCATTGAAATCATGGGTCTAGGGATTTCTTAGTTGAAGATCATGTATACTCCATAGAATTCTTGACATGATTCATGAAATATAGAAGCGCCTCACTGAACATACATAGTAGATCTTTATAAACTTGTAGCAACTGATAAGCTATGTGTTACACACTGTGTGAAGAAGAAAATGTTACTGCTACCATTTTTGTTATAGAAAGTCTATACGCAGTAATTTGGCAAGTTACAGAAGAACATACATCTTGAATGTAGACCTAATCAGTCAGTTCTGGACCTCAAAACCCACTGTGCTGAATAATGTTATAACATGGGATTTGAATTTACTTTTGCTTCTTTTTAAATTCATTTTTGTCATTATTTTTAGTAAGGTTATGGTGTGATCAGAACTATCTATAGTAAAGATTTTCTAGTTGCCTTGTGGATAATGCATTAGGGATACTGAATTATAGATGGGAATAGGTTGAAAACAAATAAAATAATTTCAGATTGGGAAAAGGAAAGTGTTTCATTTAAAATGGAGTTTACAATAAGACACCAGAGTGGAGATTTGTAATACTTAAAGCAAACAAACTCCCGAATTGCTGAGCAGATTGGGGAGAAAGGGATGAAGAAGTATTAAAGTAATAACTGTGTCTGGCTAAAACAGTGGAAAATTAGATTAGTGGAAAAAAAGAGTTGTAAGTACTCTAGGGAAAGGGTTGAAGGGGAGGGGAGAGACAGGGAGGGGAACAAAGAAAAAATGTAGAGCTCAATAAAAATCAATTAAAAAAGACTTATTTGCTTTTTTATTAAGTGACCTCCTGTATCATAAATATATCCTGCATCATGTCTTTAAGATATTAACAAAGAATTACTGTGCACATATAGAACTCCCATTGGCTTCTACTCTCCATATGGATGTCTTTGAAATATGAGAAAATAAGAATTATCACTTTTCAAAGTAGGGTGGATTTACAGTATACGAGAGACCAGAGTTCTGCTAGTGAGTGGACAATCATGGAAATGAATTAGAATGAGAATGCCTAAAAAGAGCAATATAAATTTGTGTGGTTAGGGATTGAAAGTCAATCCCTATGTTAGGGTTCCAAATACTTAACACCTTAAGCTTTGATTCATTTTTATTATATCAGGGAAAAAGAAGCCCAAGAACTTTGTCTTAAGCAAAAGTCAACATTTTAGTATTAATTTGGGTGGAGTACATTTATACACTTTGATGTGTGTGTGTGTGTGTGTGTATCTTAAGGTATTTTAAGTCAATTAATAGAGGAAAATGTTTTTTTGTTTTATGTAAACCCTACACTTAAATGGAATATAATTCCATAAGTGGATTCAGTAGAGTAAGTTAATTTAAGAATATATATTCCTAGAAGACACTAATTTGAATAATATAGCAATTTTTGCATTGTGTACCAGAATCAAATAATTTTAGGGAGTGGGGTAATTTAGGTCTAAGATGATTATATGTTGTACATTTTAAACACAAAGCTATAATTGCTGTATTCTATAATTCCAAATTCAAATACAATTAGCAGTTACAAGTTCAACCTAATTATTTGGATATAGTTGATTACATAGTCTGACATAGTACGGTTTACACTGTTGGTTATGTTTGAACTTGGGTTTCTTTTTAATCCCAATTTTAAAAGCACAAAATTACTTACTGTTTCCTAGGGTCTAATTACATGGTATTACTTTAGACATATTTATAGGATAAATTCTTTAAATTTTTCAGTATTTCTAAAAAATGTCACACTGTAAGACAAATATAAAATCTTTTATATATAAAATACATATTTTTCTAAAGAATTGCAAAGAGGTTTTATAGACGTCTCAGTGATGAGTATTTTCACCTTAGTTGTAGAAGACAAAGATACTGTGAAGAACAATAATTCTAGCAATGATAAGAAGACAATGACTGTTTCCCTAAAACTAAGCTTTCCCAGATTTAAACATACTGAAAAGGACAAATTGTTTCCTTCCCCTTTCTTCGTGTCCTGGTTTGTTTCCCTCTCTGTGCAGCCCAATGAGAAGAAAAGAACTTTAATCATCTCAATGATGCACCTAACAGGTTCTTTAGATTGTTGGTTATAAAAACGAAACTCTCCAGCTTAGCCGGGGACCCTTTGCGTTTTCCTTCTCTTGTCTCATTCTCAGCCATTGATGCTCATTTTCATACTCTTTTTGTTTGTTTTCTCAGAAAACCATTTTTTTATTAATTTTATTGAGCTATATATTTTTCTGCTGTCTTTGTTTGTTTGTTTTGTTTTTTGTTACCATACAAATAATTATAAAATATCTATTCTGTGTCAGCATTGTTTTTAATTGAGTAGACAGAAAACAAAACAAAAAAACAAACATGCCAATGGAGTTTCTAACACACACATTAATGTGTATATATACATACATATGTATAAACACACACATATATACGTGTGTCATATTGTCATAAATATATGTAGAATATATAGTATATATTCTACAGTACTCACCATGATAAGTGCTATAATGTAGAAGAGAGTGAAAACATACAGGGAATGAAAGTAAAATATCTTTTGAAACACTGGGAAGTTGACATGTGAACTAAGACTTTAATAAACTCTGGATGTTTATTCTAGAATAAACATGAGGATTGTCTGAAGTAGACCTTTCAAATAATAGCACTGAATGAAACAAGAGAAGGAAAGAGAATGATAGTTTTTAGATGAGGTATTTATTTCATATGGGAAGAAAACTTTTGGGAAATTCTAACTTCTGTGGGATATTTTGTGATGTTCATCATTTTATTTTTTAATTGAAATTAGATTCTTCCTTCATTTGATCAACCCAACCACAGTTTCCCTTCCCTGCACTCCTCCTGGTTGCTCCCACTTCTCTCTTTCCCTGATCCACTCCCCCTTTCCCTGTTCTCTGTTTCCCTTCAGAACACAGGAGTCCTTCAAGAGACATCAACCAAAACTACAAAAGAAGGTGACCATAAAGCAAGCGAAAATCCTCCTATCGACTTTGGGCAAGCAACCCAATTGGAGGAAAAGAGTACCAAGTGTAGGCAAAAGACTCAGAGATGTTACAGCTCCTCTTGTTGGGGATCCCACAAAACCTTTAAGCTGAGAGCCTTAAGGTAGACATAGAGGACCTCATGTGGACCCATGAATGCTTGAACTTGATTATGTGAGCCCCACGTAGATGACTCTGTGGATCATCCTCCATTCTCAGTTTCTGATAACCACCATCTGTTCCTGTTCACTACTCTAGGTTTTTGAAAACTACCTTCTCACTTTCTTTTCTCTTAAAGCAACTTCCTTAGCTTTCACAAGTGGTCCCACTCTAAGTGATATCATGTGACACTTGTCTCTCCATGCCTGGCTTTGTTTACTTATATATTATATTCTGCAGACACGTCTATGCCACACATGGTAGAAATTAGTTCTCTGCTGGACTGCAACTATACATATACAAAGATAAATATGATGCAACCACATACACACATGCATTACACTTTAAAACATTTACTCTTTGAGAATTTCATACATTGTAATTCAATCATGTTATTTTTCTCCTCCATCTCAAAAATCTGTCTGCCCACTCAATACCTATCCAACTTTGTGCCTTCTTTTTTAAAATGCCAACTGTGTTCAATGGGATCTGTCCTTACTCTCTAAGGTATGTGACCATCTCCTGGAGTGTGTTAGGCCTACCAGAGTCCACACATTAAAGAAAGTGAACTCTCTTTCCCTGTAAGCTATCAAATACTAGTAGCACCTCATGTGGGGGTAGGAATTTTGTCTGCTTAAGCTTGCATAGGTCTTTGCAAGCTGTCATGGTCTCTGCATCGCATTCCCTTTGCCATTGATGAACCTTTAGGCTATACTCATACTTTGACTATTGTGAACTGTACAGAAATAGCATGGCAGTTCAGGTTTTGACAAATACCCAGAAATGATATTGTTGTGTCATATAATAGTTTTATCTAATTTTTTTATTCTTTGCTCTTCTTTTGAGATTATAACATAATTTCTTTTTGAGAATTTTAAGAAGATAATATAATTCTCCTCTCCTTCCTCCCCTTAATCCTCCAATATTCACCTCCTGGTTCTCTTTCAAATTAATGGCCTGCTTTTCATATATAATATATTAAACATATATATATATATATATATATAACATGTACATATATATTTTCAAAAGTTTCTTATTATGACTGTTCAGTATAACTTTGAAAGATTGATCTATCTCAGCCTACAAAGTACCAGGACAGTAGGAACTTGCCATGGCTCCCAAATTTTTAGTTCTATTTTTAGTTTTTTGAAGTTGAGAAACTTCCACATTGTTTTTCTTAGTGGATATACCAACTTACATTCTCATGAACAGTGTATAAAAATTTACTATTCTTTGTTTCTTCACATTTATTAGTATTTATATTAGGTATTGTATCTAGAGTAAGATGAGATCTCATTATGGTCTTATTTGTATTTCACTCATGGTAAGTGAAGGTGATTAAATTTTTTATATAACTGGGGGTCATTTGTTTGTCTTCTGAGAAATTCCTACTCATATCAATGACACTTATTTTAATTTAATTTCTATGTATTTTGGTTTTGGGGTTTAGTCCTAGAGGTTTATTAGTTTATTAAGTTATTTAGTTGTAGAACTAGATTAGTGAGCACCCAGTATATCATATATTTGTTTGTTAGTTTGTGGGAGAGCTATGACTCATGTTTTAAGTCAAAGGACAGCTTGTAAAAGTTGGTTATTTCCTTTGATCCTACAAATTCTTGAGGTTGAACTCAAGCCATTAAGCTTAGTAGCATCTTTACCTGATGAGACACTTTACCGGTCACGAGACAGAATTTTAGTAATAAAAAAATCATGAAATAATGTTTTATGTGAATGCATTAAATGCACAAAAACTATTGTGTTATAAACAAAATGCTGATTAAACATAAATGTTAATAAAATTACAATATCCGATTGTCACCTCTTTGTGTGTTGCTATTTCATAGTCCAAGACCTTATTTTACTATTCTTCAATAATTGCAGTTCTATAAGCTTAACAATTATCATTTTGATTAAATAAAATATATTATTTACTGTATAATGAAATTAAAATCAAAATCACTGATTCTTAAGTTTAATTGATGCCACTGACTGGAATTATCTGAACAACTGGTTCTTTGTTTTGTTTTGTTTTGGTTTTTGGTTTTTTTCGAGACAGGGTTTCTCTGTGGCTTTGGAGCCTGTCCTTGAACTAGCTCTTGTAGACCAGGCTCAGCTTGAACTCACAGAGATCCACCTGCCTCTGCCTTCCGAGTGCTGGGATTAAAGGCGTGCGCCACCACTGCCCGACTCTGAACAACTGTTAAGAATAGAGTTTTCTCACTTAACCTTTATAAATTAGTAACTGTAGGTTTAAGCATATATAAATTAGGGTTTGCATTGGTAGCAAGAAACATAAATAAGTACAGTGGGCATTGTTAGTGTTTCCAAATATCCGGTTATCTCCATGTCTAAACTGTACTGTGTTGCAATTCTTTAATGTATAAATATAAGTATGTCCAAGTAAACATCTTTAGTAAATTAAGTGTGATGATAGTATCTGCATGGAAGCATATAATCGCCTGACCTTTATTTCTCCAGATTATTCATTCTTGGTTACAACAATGATGGCGATAGTTCAAAGGATTCTAAAATATTTAGAGAAAATAATGGAGCTTGCTCTTTTTTTTAATACTCTTTTATTTTTCATTCAAAAAATTTACACTTCGTCCCTTTCTCCCAGTCCCCTCCCACTCTCCCACTAACTCTCTTCCCTCCCACTGCTTCCTTAAGAGGGGGCAGGGTACCCTACCCTGTGGGAAGCCCAAGGCCCTCCCCACTCCATCCCTGCCTAGGAAGGTGTGCATCCATATAGACTAGATTCCCAAAAAGCTAATACATGCAGAAGAGATAGGTCCCAGTGCCATTATCATTGGCTTCTCAGTCAGCCCCCATTGACAGCCACATTCAGAGATTCCGGTTTGATCATATGCTCATTCAGTCCTGGTCCAGCTGGATTTGGTGAGCTCCCATTAGATCAGGCACACT
>PVIU01031434.1:0-14832 GCA_004026605.1 Ondatra zibethicus
CTATCTATCTATCTATCTATCTATCTATCTATCTATCTATCTATCTATCTAGGAGACGAAGTCTCCTGTAACTAAGGTTGGCTTTGACTAGCTTGCTACGTAGATGATTCTAGCCTTGAGCTCTTGCCCCTCCTGCCACCACACCCTTGGAGCAGTCCTAAGAGACTTGAGCTGCCATGCCTGGATTTTTATTCCTTCCTGGTTTTCTCCCCTCTCTGCTTCACTTTAGAATCTTCCCCTTATTATTTCCCAAGTTATTAGAATTTTCTTTGGCAATGATTACCACTGTTTTCAGTTCACATATTTTGTTTCCATATTTATAACTTCCAGTTACATCTTTTTAAATCTCTTGTTTTTACTTTTGCTTCCTTTATTTTCCTTTGTAGTGTGAATGTGTTAAGTGTATTTCCCATGGTTACTTTAACTCCTTTGTATTCAAATTTCATTTTTCGTTTAATACATCTTATTCTATTAATTTAATTTTCTTCTGGTTATAATAATAGTTTTTGGCTGCTTTGCATAACTGATAATTTAAAAACATACATAATACTCTATTACATAAAGACATTTTGATGCAAATAAATGTTTTAGTCAACTTTATTGTATGTTAGACATTGGATTTTGTTGTATCATTGTTTCTGAGATTGTCTCATGCAGCCAAAACAGGCCTCAAACTGAGTATGTACCTGAGGTCATACTTCAACTCCTGTTCCTCCTGCCTCCGCCTTATTTGTTTATACCAGGTGAAAGGTGTGTATCAGACATTGTGCATTTTTATCAATGGATGCTGAGCATTCTGTGTGGCTTTCATCAATTTTTCAACATGTCTCCCTTGTTCAAGCATACATTATCAATACTTAAAATTTAGTTTGTGCCAGTGGTGATGGCACGCGCCTTTAATCCCAACACTTGGTAGGCAGAGGCAGGCAGATCTCAGCGAGTTTGCGGCTTGCCTAGTCTATAAAGTGGGTTCCAGGACAGCCAGGACTGTTAAACTGAGAAGCCTTGACTCAAAAAATCAAAATCAAAATTAATCAAATAAATAAATAAATAGGTTGGTTTTTAAGTCTTATTTTACAATATATTGTTTGACTGTGTCAGAATGGTATTTATTCAGAGAATAATTTAATACACTCTTCCAGCAATACCATTCCCAGTATTTAGCCCATTGCCGTACAGATTGGTTAGAAAAAGCAGGCATCATCTCTGGTTCTATAACACCACCCACAGGATTAGAACCTCTTAATTATCAGAACTTTTTCTTAGGTCCTATTCAGTGTCATCAAGACAGACACAAGTCATGCTCACTAAACAGGGTGTAAATTGCATGCAAATCTCCAGAGATTGATTTCTGTGTGTCCCCTTTCTCCATGGTTCCGAGTTCTGAGAATTTCAGTCATCTTGGCTTTCCTGAACTACAGTCTCTTTTTGCTGCGTTTTGTGAATATTCCAGGCCCCAATTTTGATCCCCTCATTGTTTTACATGGTGTGAATTGATTCTAACAGAAACCACAGGCAGGCATAGTGCTGACCTTAAAATTCTACATCACCTGTTGTTCAAAACCTTGTCTCCAATTTATCTTTCATTTTTTCCAACTTTCTGGTTCTAAAATCTAACTCCTATCACCATAAATACTTCTTGGGTGGATGTGAAAGTCATATATGTATATTTTAAAAAGTGTAATATTATATAAAGTTTCTTGAAGATTTTAAAATCATTTTAAATCTTTTTTTAAAACTTTCCCTATAAGGTTAACTGTTATTTTGTACGAACATAGGGACAATTTCAATTAAAAAACAAAATGACACTAAAATTTGTACTCTTTAAAACTTTCTTAAAAAGCAAATTATCATTGCTTTTAGTCATGATAGAGAATTAGAATTAGTAAAACTAGATCACATTATCCTTACCATATACATTCTTTTGAATTTAATGATAAGATCTAGAACAGAAACAGAACATACATGTAACTATTACACTGGTCTACTGTCCACTTGTCCTCTTTGTCAGAATTCTATGTAGAATGTAAGCATTTACTGTTGTTATTAAAAAATAGGGAGATACTATTTGATAGTTATAGATTCAGGCAGAAGGGAGTCATCACCATCAATTCTATATGCACTGGTGACCCATTCATGATCCAAAAGATTTTTTTTATTGATTTTTATTGAGCTCTACATTTTTCTATGCTCCCCTCCCCTTCAACCTTCCCCAAGGTCCCCATGCTCCCAATTTACTTAGATCTTGTCCCAAAAGATAATTTTTATCTGATGCTCATGAAGATGCCACTTATTAAACTAAGCTGATCACAAAATAATCAAAAATCTTTAGTTTAGGAAAAGAAACAGTGTCTATGTTTGGGGGTGGGTATTTAGGATGGGAGAGATGTAAAAGAACATGTGAGGAAATAAACAGAATGCATTGTACATATGGGTTATCAAAGAACAAACAAGAAAATGTGAAAATTTAGATTAGTTAATTTTAAAACTTATCATACTAAGCACCAAAATTACATGAAAATTAGCTTCACTTAATATAATTTGGAAAAACTTATAAGACTCCTTTTAAAACTAGAGACTTTCTGGGATGCAAAATAATATATTCCTGACAAAATAACCCTAAGGAAGCATGTTCTATATACATACACAATATCTATCCATAACAAGGTTATTAGAGCTATATACTATGATTTAGTGTTCATGTATGAGAAAAGGAACTCCAAAAGATAAGAAAAATGTATAGAAAATTATTACTTTTTTTCTCAAAACTCATAGCAGATTATCTTTCAATTACTTTTTAATTTTTTTAAATTTATTCTTCTCTCATGTATTCCATACCAACTCCAGTTTTCCCTCCCTCTTCCCTGACTAGGCATATTCCCTTGTAGCACAAATAATAAAAGCCCAGGGACAGAACTTGGGTTTAACCCAAAACCCAGAAAAGCAAAGCAGCCAAGCCACTGGAGCAGTCTTACCTATGCCAAGGCTGGGTGACTGCAGACTAAGTCTCTCTTTCCTCTCATTTTATATTCCCTCTAGTGCTGGGATTAAGGGTGTGTGACTCCCTAGTACTGTGATTAAAGGTACAGGAAAACAACACCTGGATTTATTTCTGTGTTTATCTTATGCAACCCAGGATGGCCGTGAACTCGCAAAGATCCTTCTGACTCTGCCTTCCAAATCCTGGGATTGAAGGTAGCTTTAGCTTTGCCTCTGGTCTTCAGGTAAGATTTATTTGTCAAAATACAAATAATATGTCACTACATCCCCTCCTATCAAGGATGGATGAGGCAACCCAGTAGGTGGGAAAAAGTCCCCAAAGCAGGCAAATGAATCAGAGACAGCTACCACTCCCACTGTTCATAGTCCAAAAAGAAGACCAAGCTACGCAACCATAGCATGCATGCAGTGGACCTAGGTCAGATCCTTGCAGACTACCTGACTCTCTGTTCAGTCTCTGATAGCCTCTATAAACCCTCGTTAGTTGACTCTGAGGACAGTTTACTTGTGGCTATCCTTGACCACTCTGACTCCTACAATTCTTCCTCTCCCTCTTCCATAGGATTCCCCGAGCTCTGTACAATAATTGACTGTGGGTCTCTGCATCTGATCCAATCAGTTGCTATAAGAAGTCTCTCTGATGAGGATTTTGTCAGGTGGCTGTCTACAAGTATATCAGAGAATCAATAGCAATCAGTTTACTGCCTATATTTTTTCTCTGGACTATCCAAACTGGTTTCTGACCCTCCAAGCAATATGAGACATGGACTCTGTCTTGTGGCACAGGTCTCCATTGGACCAATCATTGATTGGTCACTTCCATTCCCAGGACTAATTCTAGGTTGAAGTTTTTGAGGTTGGCTTAGTGTCCCAGTCACTCTACGGGAAGCCTTGCCTCGTTACAGAAGATACAAAGTTCAGTCTCCATGTCCCTCATTACTAAGAATCCTCACTAAGTTCAGCCTCGTGGATATTTGGGTGCATCCATTGCACTAAGTTTCTATCTGGTCTCTGAAATGTGTCTCAATTCTCTTCGTACTATCTCCTTCCACACCCACTCCCACATAATCACTCCTGTTCCCATTACCCATTCCCTGGTCTATATAACAAAATCTGTTCTATTTTCACTTAACAGGGAGATCTATGTGTTTCTCCTTGAGCTCTCCTTATTACTTAGCCTCATTGGGTCTGTGGATGGTAGCATGATTATCTTTTACTTTACGAATAATATCCACTAATATGTAAGTAAATACCATGTTTGTCTTTCTGGATCTGAGTTACCTCATTCAGCATGATTTTTCTTGTTCCATCCACTTGCTTGTAAATTTCATGATGCTATTTCTTTTAACAGGTAAGTAATACTCCATTGCATAAATGTACTACATTTTGTTGATCCATTCTTTGGTTGAGGAATATCTATGTTGTTTCCAGCTTCTAGCTATTAAGGCTGTTATGAACATGGTTGAGCAAGTGTCCTTTCGGTAGGATAGGATGTCTTTTGGGTATATGTCCAAAAGTTGTACAGCTGTGTTATGAGGTAGATCAAGTACCATTTTATAAAAAAAAATCATTTTGATTTTCAAAGGTACTGTACAAGTTTTGAACCCCTACCAGCAATGGAGTAGTGCTACACATACTCACTGGCATAAGCTGTCACTTGGATTTTTGTTTTCTTGCTGATGTTGTTTTGTTTTTATTTTGATTTCGATCTTAAGCATTCTAAAAGGTGTAAGATGGAAACCCAGAGTTGTTTTGATTTGCATTTTCTTGAATGCTAAGGGTGTTGAAGGTTTCTTTAAGTGTTTCTCACTCAGTTGAAATTCTTCTGTTAATGTTGATGTCTAATATCTTAATTTCTTTATATATTTTGAATATCAACTCTCTGTCAGAGGTGGAGTTGGAGAAAATCTTTTCCCATTCTGTTGGCTGCCATTTTTTTTCTGTTGACAGTATCGTTTGTCTTACAGAAGGTTTTTAGTTTCATGAGGTTCCATTTATTATTTTTTAATATTATTGTCTGAACTATTGGTATTCTGCTCAAGAAGTTGTCCACTGTGCCATTGTGTTCAAAGCTATAATCCATTTTCTGTTCTATAAGTTTCAGTGTATCTGGTTCTATGTTGATGTCTTTGATCCTCTTGGACTTGAATTTTGTGCGGGATGATAGATATGGATCTATTCTCATTCTCCTACATGCCAATATCTAGTTAGACCAGCACCATTTGTTGAAGATGACATCTTATTTTCCCTTGCATATTTCCGGTTTCTTTATCAAAAATCAGGTGTCCTTAGGATTGGATGTATGTCTATGTCTTCAATTTGATTCCATTGATCAACCAGTCTGCTTTTATGCCAATGTCAAGTAGTGTTTACTGTTATAGCTCTTAGTAGAGCTTGAAATCAGGGATTATAATAACTTTGGGAGTTTTTTTATTGCTCTAGAAGTTCTTTAATTTTATAGGGTTATTTTAGCTGTCCTGATTCTTTTTTCTTTTCATATGACATTGAGTATCGTTCTTTCAAGGTATGTAAAAAATTGTGTTCAACTCTTGAAAGGAATTGCACTGAAACTGTAGATCACATGTGGTGAGATGGACATTATCACTATGTCAGGCCTACCTATTCATAAGCAGGGGAGATTTTCCCATCTTCTGATATCTTTCTCAATTTCTTTTGTCAAAGATTTGAAGTTCTAGTCATGCAGGTCTTTCCTTGCTTGATTAGGGCTACCCCAAGATATTTTATATCAGTCATGGTTACTGTGAGGGCAGGGTTTTTTTTTTCTGGTTTGATTATCAGCCTGTTTAGAGTTTTAAATAAGAGAGCTACAAATTGTTTTTTTAGTTGATCTCCTATTCAGCCAATTTGCTGAAGTATTTATCAGCTGTAGTTGTAATGTGGTATTATGTGGGACTCCCCTCTGTATGCTGTGAATATGTTTTATTATCATTGGTTAATAAAGAAGATGCTTTGGCCTGTGGCAGGGCAGAATAGAGCAAGGCAGGAAAACTAAACTGAATGCTAGGAGAAAGAAAGTGGAGTCAGGGAGACACCATATAGCCACTGAAGTAGAGAGATCCCCTGAAATCTTGCTGGCAAACCACAAGTTTCATCGTTATACACAGAATAACAATGCAAAATAATAGAAATGGGTTAATTTAAGATGTAATAGCTAGCTAGAAATATTCTTAAGCTATTGGAAAAGAAGTATTGTAATTAATATCATTTCTGTGTGATTATTTTGAGTCTGGATGTCTGGGAAATGAGTGATCAGCCTCTGACTACAAATTGGCACACTGATGGTGGCTGACTGCATCCACATAAAGCCTGAGAGTTCTTTTAACACAGCTTCTTTGTAGCCACATTTTTTTGAATGGGTTCTGTTTGCTGGCAGGAAATAGGGACACCAGCACTTTAAGAGAGGTCTTCCTGATTCAGCATTGACTGTATGGCTTTATAAAGGGAGGGCTTCTTGGTTCATTGCTAATTGCACAAACAGCTCTGGCCCTTCAAAGAGGCTGAGCACTTAAATGGGGTCTGTGAGCAGTGTGTTACAAATTGCTTACATAAACTTGCTGTGACCCTAGAGCTGGGGCAATGTGCATTGCTCTCAGAGGCAGAGAACATGCCTCCTGCATGTTGTACTTGGCAGAGCCAACAGGCAGGGCTGCTGAATTGGTCCTTTTCATGCCTGCTGAGCATTTAAAAGGAAAAAAAGTGGTCCTGGTTTAAAAAAATTACAGATACGCATGCAATAAAAAAATTCTGAGGGAAAAGACCTCTAAATGGGTCACAGTGTTGGATAAATGTACATAGATGAGAAAGAGAGAGGGGAAAAAGAATATAGACAGTTATAACATAAAAGAGTATGGACCATCATAGATTAAAGGAGTAAAGATAATGAAATAAATTTATTTATTAGAAAAAGTAATAGGGTAAGAAAAGTAAACCATATAAAGATGAAAATACCCAGAGAGTCTGGATTATATATATATATATATATATATATATATATATATATATATATATATATATTATTGCATTGTCTTTAAATTTTTTGACTGTGAATGAGCTAAGTACAGAGATATGTTTCATTATTCTGGCTGCTAAGCTAAACCAACATATATATATATATATGTTCAATATATATATATATATATATATATATATTGAAGGTATTTTGACTTCAAAATGTAGATTTAAGGATATGCTGCTTTGGAAAGAGGTTCTGCTTTTGTCTTTCCAGAGGATGAGAGCCTGTGGATTTAGTCCAGACTAATGTGATTTGATCAAACAAGACCCCATGAAACAATAGCCAAGATGGTCCAACATTCATAACAGCTTCAACACTGCTGGCTGCAATGAACCTGCCACACAGAATACCCCATGACAGACCTGATAAACAGTACCCCCAATCAGCAGGAAGTAGTCTATCCAACAGTGTCCAAATTCCCTAAATAATTGCTTATAAATGTTTGTTTACATTTAAAGAGGGATATGCTATAAAGATGAATACTTTGCATTGATGTGAATCTTGGTTTATTGCATGTTTCTACCCCTGTTTAACACATTTTGTATATTGATACAATTTTAGGACATATTTATCATATTGCATTATATATTTCTACCTCTGATCAAGATAGTAATATATTGTATACATTTTGAGGTCATTGTTCTCATTTTTGCACAGTTGTTTAAAGATTATTTAATATTCTGATATGAAGTCTTAATCTTTAAGTTATATAGGTATTAAGTATTATAGGTCAATGGTAAGTCATATTTGTTATACTTTTAGTCAGACTAGTTAGGTTCTTTAGATACATAGAGACTGCATTCTGCATAGATAGGTAACCTTCAAACACTTCAAAAATCTGTAGAACATAACATTTAAGTAATTTAGGGTTCTATTGATGAGAGACACAATTGCTCCTAGCAGCACCAATCTATTTCAGAGAGAGTGTTCAGCACCAAAGACACTCCACTTGAAATTTGTTTTCTTCTTGGCACAACTGGCTTTTGGGCAAGGAACTGCTCATGCCTCGACCACTGGCAAGTGCATGATTTCCAAACTTGACAAGCAGGTTATAAGAAAAAAGAATGCTAAACCTTGCCAAGACAGGGTAAGATGGCTCTGAAATTTTCCTGCCTCTGAAAATGGTTGTCAATTAAGTTACTCTAGGCCTTAGCCAAACTTGGCTCCTTCGACATTGCAAATGGGACTTTGGGTGATTGATCAGGCAGCCAGTTGTCTCTGTTATCTACTGCACATTTTGGAAGCTGCTTTATTGCACTTCCTGCCTACTCAAGTAATATTATCTCTCTTGTCAGGTCTTCAATGGGGTTGAAGATTAGATACCCATAGCTACCATCCTCTTATGATCTAACCAAGACATTTCCAATATGAGACTTAGACTCCTTAGGATAGAATTTATTAGAACTTTAGGTTATTCTCCTTGCTTAATATTGTTTATGCTGGTTATAATTCTAACTTTATACTTGATATCTGTTCCTAGTGTACATAGTTTTGTGTTGGGTTTGGAACTCTCTTATTTAAACAAAAGGAGGAGGTACTGTGGGAGCTCCTTCAGTCCATAGCATGTAAGATACCAGCCCACATGGGCATGGTCTCTTTTATACTATAAATGCAGTTGTAAATTGTGTGCTCACTCCCTCACTTCTAGATCTTGCTTCCAGCTGCTAGATTCAGTTCCTGCTCCCTGTTCATGCAGAGGACTGTGATCTGTGAGTCTAACCCTAAATAAATAACCCTTTATTATACATAATTCTGAATTAGTGTGGGATATTCTGTAACTTCTATCATCATACTAATTTCAAAAATAAAATAATGCAAAACAAGGAGTTTACTGAATTTACATGTGGCAACATGGTAAGATTTAAGGTGATAATTCATATTTTATTAATAAGTAAACTGAGGCTTGCATAGGTCATAAAATTATAATGCCATAGAGTGTAAATGAAAGAGCCATTTAATTAATGTTTAACTGAAATATTATTATAGTAATTGCTCCTGATTTTTGCCACTAACTCCTTTCATTTTCTCCTCTTACTCTCTCTCTCTCAAATGTATGGCTACTTTTTATTTATTCTTGTTACATACTTATGTATAAATGCACAAATATATAAATACAACTTACTGAGTAAAATAATGCTGCTTCTATGTATATGATTTCAGAATTGATCAATTGGTTGTGGATAATCCAATTAAGGGCTTAGCCCTGGATAAGAGTAATTCTCCTGTGCTTACCATATCCTAGTTGCCTAAGGTTTTTAACTAGGACTGGGACCCTGTGAGATTTACCCTTTTCCACATTATCATATATATTGTCTTTCTTCTCAGGTCTTGGTTAGACAGCCATATTGTTAGGTTATTATGGTTAAAGCTTAGCACTCATTTATAGAAGACACAGTCTCACAGCAAATTCTCTGATATTCTGGTCTTATAGTCTTTCACACCCTCTTTCCTAATGTTTCCTGAGTATTAGGTATAAGAGTTTTGTCATATTCATTATGGTTGTGGTACCCAAGATCAACTGTTTACTGCATTATGGTTTTCTTCAATGATCTCCTCGTTTTGCATGCAGGGTGAGAGATCCATAAGAGTAAGTATTTAGAATGCAGTTTGAATTTATACTGATATAGTAAAGTGACAGTAGTAGGTTCTCTTCTAAGATCCATGACCTCACAAGCCCCTGGTTGTTGAATAAGTTCCCAGTACCAAGTATGATTTTCTGCAAGTTGAGTAAGCCATGAATCTAATTAGACAGTTTTTGATTACCACATGAAGTAGAAGACTCTTAATGTTTAGTAAGTGCAAGATTCCTCATTCAGAGTACAAATCACCTTTCTTGTGCATCATTGTGTTCAGTTATTTATAAACATGATATGCTACACCTTAAGTATAGGACAATATGTTCAAATAACACTAGAGCACTAATTTAATAATCCATATGATACTATTAAAATGTTAGATTCCAAAGAAATTGTAGAAGGCCTGCTATTTAGTTATGGCTATCTAATGATGATAAAAATGCCACTCTAAAATATAGGAAAGATGACATTTCCTTCCAGGCATCTAGACCATTTGACTGGCCCTCATTGTTTTCTCATTTTGTGTATGAGAGCAAGGAAAACTAGTGGGGACTAACTTCTCATGTGCAACCCATAAAATGAGGCTTTGGAAGAAAAGCAGAACTTAAGTAACAGCATAGAAATGGTATAGAAAATAGAGAAACATGAAACATTAGAAAACAGAGAAGTCTCTGTGTGGGGAGGATTCCAAATTCCTGCTGTTCTCTGAGTAATCACACAAAACAGACAGTGAAAGACTGGACTAGATTCAGTCCCTGACCCAGAGGTGTAGTTCTCCATTTTCTATTATCAACTCAGCCAGAAAGCTACTCCCCTCGGAGCCATACTTAGCCAAGTTGCTATCTCCATCCTCCCTGCCTGGTTCATAAACACGATGAGGTGCACAGACTCAGCTTGCTCCTCCCAAAGGGCAAACTATTTTTGTACTGCATCAAGCAGAGTGAAAGGGCCAGAAATGGTTGTAGTAAATAAAATAACAATATTAAATCCTGTTTGCAGTCCTGCGAGCGATGCGCAAAGGAAGATAAGAAGTGGAGATGCAGAATCAGAATGGCAGATCTTTAGCCCACTGGCTATAGTAAAGTGAATACATTTTAGAAAGGTGTACTTTGGTGTAGCAAAAGGAGCAAGAGTTTGACAGCAGACTTATATCTTTGCTTCCCAGTCTCATACTTCTTATGGTTTGATTTCTTAGCACAGCACTGTCTCAAATTTACTGATCTGAGTTATAAGCCATGTGAAGTGGACATACATCTGTCAATTTCATCATGTATTTGTTCTCAATAATTAGTAAGAGTAAACATGACCATTCCCAATTAGCATTCATCTTTTGCCTTCTCTTCATTTTCCATGTTTTTTTCCTAATAGAATGTTCTCTCTCCATTACCTTCAGTTACTGACCCTTTTCCATTGCCTTTAGAATGAATATCCAGTGTTCACGTAAACAGAGTGGATAAAATGGGCAAAATAAGTATAATAGCATTTTAAATGTCGTTTATCATAAAGTCATCATTTCAACATCATATTACCAATGTTCAGCTCTGACAGACATGTTCCATTCCTTTTCCACACTCTCTCTTTATTATCCAGTACAGAGTTTACACTTTTGGCATATCTCAGTTTAGAACAGCCATGTCTTTTTTATTTTTTTATTTTTATTTTTTGCAGTACCCATTTGTAGGCAGCTGTTCCCTCTTCCATGGAGAATTCAGGAAGGATAACTTTATTTTTCCGTTTCCTTTACATTTTCTTGTTGTCCTTGTGCAGCAGTGACTCAAAATAACTTAGGGAATGCATTCATAATATCAGTAGAATTTTAAGGTTTTAATCATTTTGACTGTCTTTCCTAGTATTTCAGATTTAAACATGAAATTGAAAATGTGATGCAATACAATGTAGGACTTGACCTTCAAAGAACATTTTAGCCCTGGATCAGTGACTTATTGGTAATGTTAAACACGTGCCTTGCTGTTCAGTTAAACACACAAAACACACCCTGGGAAGAGAGTGGACCAGAACAAATTAGAACCCCTGTGCCCTTCACTTTCCTTCCTGTGTTAGGATGAGGGGCTCTGTTTGCACACTATGAATGCAGATGTGCCCAAGAGTAAAAGACCCCTGCTCAGTCTACCATAACCTGAACTTGGCAGGCTCACTGAGTCATGGAGGATTATGCAGTTTAAATTGGATGAGAATGGTAATTAATGTTTAAAAAAATAACATCAACAGCAATAAAAAATCAAAACAAAAATAAAATAAAGATCCCTCTTACTAATCATAAAACAATATTTATTATCAATTCTCTTGCCTAAAGCAAAGATTCAAAGAGCTTTAAGTAAATCTGTTAATCCTGAGATTCTGTAGCTATTCAAATACAGACAGGTGGCCTTCAAACTCTAAAAGCAGAGAACCTTAAGAAAGGTCTGGATTCCTCTGTTTCTGCAAATGTCTTTAAATTGGGGTGCAGATCCAGAATCATTTAGTTGTCAGTAAGTGGAGGTCCCCTGATCTTATGTAAGCTAGATGACACCTTCCCTGGAGTGAGATGTTTGTGCAATGAATTCTGGGCCCAGTCAAATAGGATCACCACTCATAGGAGTGAGAGTTGTTTGAAGAGGAGAAATGAAGTTTGCATCCCATGGGAGACCCAGAAAACAGCAGAATATCAGCACAGCTCTACAGCTTTGAGCTTATAATGAACAGCATGACAATTTTGGCTTGAAAATAATGAATGCTGCAAGCACTTTAAATGGGTTGGGAAAGAACCTACATGCATCTTTACAGCTTATAAAACATTCAGAGGAGAAAGGAACCATCTCTGATTCCAGCTCATTGACCAAAGAACTTCACAGTAAGTCTTATCTATAGAATATTTATGTAGAATAGAGTTCCTCTCTCAGAGAACTTCTTCATTCTCTTCCAGTACGCTTTGCAAGGACAATGGTCATATGGTAATACCCCCAGAGTCATCTCTAAGGGATTGGTGGAACCCTCCAGAGTTATACCATTAATGGCATTTCCTAGCCCCCAGGCTAATTTCAGCTTATATGTAATTTTTAAAAATGCTACTAAAAATGGATAAAACACCTCCTTTCTTAGAATGCAAGATGATAACATTTCAAATAACAAAGGAAAATGTCTTATCTTTGGACTAATTTTCATAATCCAGGTTAATTGATCAAGAAAGAAACATATTCTAGTCACTGACTTTCTGTTAGTGTCCTAATACCTTTATATACCAAAATAAAACAACAAAAAGACAATTTGATTAGGTATTGGTGAATCTAGATATATTAATTCTCTTCACTAAGTCAGTAGATCCACACTGGACAAATACTATACACCAGAGGATTCTCTTGGTGCTGGGTTTTATACTGGCTCCATCATGAAGGTCAGAGCTTAACTTCCTTGGCAATGAGATAAAATGCATCTGCTTTAACCATATATTGCTTTGAATATTTAGTTCTTGTTTAGTTCTAAGTTAAATGTTATTGAACCAACTTTGCTTGTCCACCAAGTGAGATTCACTGAGGTGCAGGAAACTGGACTGATAAAACTAGCAGGAAAGATGGGATTTGAGCCTATGTCCATTTGGATACAAAGATAATGTGTATGGGAATGTATTTATACCCATAGAGAATTGTTTACCTTATAACATTTTATGAATGATATAGTTAATTTCATATATTAACTTTAAATATATCTATGAAAGATTAGAATCTTTAAGAACAATTTTACCAGAAAAAGTTTTGGAAAGCCAACAATGGCCTGCTAACATAGAAAATAGATTACTCAGTCCCCTGCCTCTCAGTGCATCTGAGGAAGGTTTTAGCCAGG
Organism: Ondatra zibethicus; assembly: GCA_004026605.1. Lineage (NCBI taxonomy): Eukaryota > Metazoa > Chordata > Mammalia > Rodentia > Cricetidae > Ondatra > Ondatra zibethicus. The sequence goes on from PVIU01031434.1 coordinate 13,447, forward strand.
ATTCTGTTGCTATAAAGCTGAGACCTGGGCATCAGTGCTTGTGCTGCACCTGGTCCTGGGCCTGTAGCTCCAGGATGGATGTGGTACAGTGGGAAGCTGAGCTGCAGTTAGCTCCTGAATCAATGCCAGAACTCAGGGACTTAGCAGCTGGTTGAAATGGAATGTGTTAATGTGATATCTTCATCTAGTTGTCTTCTAATTGAGACTCAGAATAGTTAAATAGTCATTTTATAGTATGTATTAGTATTGCCTATAGAAACATAAATACATAAATAGATGATAGACAGACAGACAGAAAATAGAAAGGTGACAGATAGTTAAATGATGGATATAAATGGCAAATCTAGATATATGATAGATGATTAGCAAGTAGATTAGATAGATAGATAGATAGAGAGAGAGAGAGAGAGAGAGAGATAGATAGATAGATAGATAGATAGATAATGGTAGATAGATAATAAGGAATTGAATTATATATTTATGGTGGCTGATAAGTTGAAGTATTCAATATTTCAATATTACAACAAGACCTCAAGATATAACTTGATAAAAAATGATACTTTAGGACCAGTCTGACTCCAGAAGATGAGAAAAAGGTGATCTTTCATTTCAATTTATGTCTAAAGGCAATTAGACTTCTCAATTAGAACTGAAGGTAAGCAGGAAGGAAAAATTCTTTCTTACACAGAGAAAGTAGAGGTAAAAAGGTCAGCGCTTCTGCTCTCTGAAGGTTTTTCACCAGTTAGGTGATGCCCAATAATATAAGAGAAGACATGCTGATTTATTCGTTTGAACATTAATATCATCAAAAACTGACCTTGCTGAAATATTTTAAGTCATATAAGATTAAATGCTTGGAAAACCCCATCATGTATCTCCATAAAATAAATACCATGGGGGCTACATTGTTGAAAGAATTGAACAGCCACAAGAAAGACATCGGTCTCTGATCTCAATTCTCATTCTTTCCTTATATATCCTGACCTTATATATCTTCCAACATATTGATTAAATGTAGTCCTCAGTGCGTACTAAATAAAGCACTATATTTAATTTAATATAATATAAATATAAATCAAAGAGTGGGAAAATAGATTATGTATTTCATTTGTAACTATACATATGAACGAATTGTGCTCTGTAGTATACTTGATACAGAGGGAAAAAAGGCAATTAAAAATAGAATTTTCAGGCAGCAGAGGAGAGGGTGCCAGAACTAGCCTTGTACCATAGTCACATTGATGATTATCTTGATTACCATTATAGAAATTTCATCCGATGGATGGAGATAGAGACAGAGACCCACATTCACATCAGAGCAATGGATTGAGCCCCCAAGGTGCAGGTGAAGAGCAGAAGGTGGGAGAAGATGAGTAAGGAAGTTAG